>CBVK0103725025.1:0-10165 GCA_900067695.1 Picea abies
TAGATAGAATATTTAATTGTAGATTTGATAGTTTAGAGTTCGAGAGGGAAAACAGATATAGACACCCTCATTGTATTATTGTATCATTAGATGAGATATTATTCATTCGGGAGCAAGAAGAGAGAGCAAGCAGAGAACGGTGTAGAGAACATCCATGTACAACTACTGAATTAATAGAAGAAAGCTTTGATTCAAATCCATGGTTATGTGTCTATTCTCTGTGTGTTGATGTTATGCTCACGAATGTTTGTTTTCTTGTATGCATTTTCTTTGTGTATGTTGTGCATATGATTTCATGTTTCGAAACTGAAGTCTGAAAAAAGGGAGATAATAAGTTTCAATTGTTTCTCTATCTGAGCCAGGAGATTCCTGCAAGGTGTGTAGTCGAATTCATCCGCATGGAGTGTGTTGATGAGGGCTCAATAGTTTAACTCTTGTTCTCATTCACCTAGAAGTGAAAAGGGAGTTGTTGAAGCCGTGCAAAGAGGGTGCAAGCTGAAGAAGAAGTTTCAGTTGTTAATATGAGAAAAGGAGATTGAAGACTGTTGCTGCAGGAGTGCGTAGGGTCGAAAGACTTCGACACTTAAAGGTTGTTGAAGATTTTCCGCAAGGAATGCGTGCAAGACGTTTTCAAAAGGACTTGAGACGTCGAGAACAAGCTCAGGAGGAGTAGGCCTTCGAATTTGTCAGAGGATTTCACAGAGAAGTTGCGCTTGAAGCATTCAAGCAAGTGATGAAACTTTGCGTGCAGGTGGACAGGTCTTCGTGGAAGAGGCGCTTGTTTCATTTTACAGAATTGTTAGAGGAAAGAACAGACAGTCGAAATTCTCCGAGGAGAAGTCGCGAGAATCCAAGAGCCATGGGATCTGACCGAGCTGCAAGGGAGATATTGCAGGTATCCCAATGGGTGGAAATCTCAGGATGGATAGAGCGTTGGTACAAGTCGGCTAGAGCCATTGTATTGTTCATGAGATCGCTTATCGAAATCTCATGAGAATAGTGTCGAAGAATTGACAATGGGAGTCACGAAGTCGCGAGGCGTGATATTCCAACAGTAACATAAGCGTGTGGGGGCCACAGGAGTGAGTGGAAAACAGGTGGCAGAGATCAGAGATCTCGTGATTTCGGGGCTCGCAAGTTAAAAGCCCGCATATTGGAAGGATCAAGTCGTGAAGTGCGAGGTAGTGAAAGCGCGATAGGAGAATATCGGAGTCTCATCACATCGGGACTTGGAAGACGAAAAAGTCAGCGGTTAAGTTCGCGAGTAGCGAAGACGCGAGGTGGCAAGTCGCCAAAGTGCGAGGGGGATCGCGTCGGCGCTCCGCACATCGTCTATCAGGAGTTGGAATTCCAAAGATTTGGTATCACGAGTAGCGAAGTCGCAATATTGCTAGGCCGTGATAGCGTAGAAGTCCCAACAGGGGGAAAGTCAGCGTGACAGAGGCATCGGGTCTCGGGGATCCGGAGGTATAGCCCTCAATAGTTGGACTCGCGAAGCTGCGAGTTCTGATCTGCCGAGGAGTTAAGGAAGGGGATCGCGCGACGAAGAGAATCTGTGGGTAAGAAGATTCTCGATAGGGAATTAGAATTAGAATTTAAGATTAAAAGATCATTAATTGTGCCCATTGTCAATAGGTGCACCCTTTCGACTTAATTAAATAAAAATGATCAATATTCAATATACCTTTCGACTTAATTAAATAAAAATGATCAATATTCAATATACCAGATCTGAAGAGATCTGACCTAAGAGATTAGAAGCTTGATCATATTCCGTTTATACTTCCTCTGGAGCTTTAGCTTGCTTCTTGTGAATGCTTCTCCGTGATACTAAAATTTATCTATTGGTTGCTGTGCATGCAGCAGAGCTTTAAATACCAAAACTGCAGTAGGGCAATGGAACGAACCTTGAGTTCAGCAGAGCTTTAAATACCAAAACTGCAGTAGGGCAATGGAACGAACCTTGAGTTCAGCAGAGCTTTAAATACCAAAACTGCAGTAGGGCAATGGAACGAACCTTGAGTAGTTTAATGACGTGGCCATTTCCGAACACTCCGTATCAGCAGGAACTTGTGGATATTGTCCGGGGCAAAATATGGTGCGAGCGCGCATTTTTCTGAACATTTTCATCTATGGACTTTGCAAGCAGCGCATGCAGATGTGGACGATATTTGTGCAGTGGAAGAAGTGGCGTAGCTCATCTTTAAAAAAGAAAGGAAATCTTTGTATGAGTACCTTCTTCTCACTAATTGTTCTAAATTGCCTCCCTTTCGGTTATCTGATGGAACTAGCAAAGACAAAAGAAATATATGATGGATAAGGGTCGATTTATGTTTGGTACTTTCACTTGCCCTTCTGTTTGCTATCTTCACTTGTCCACTATTTCAAGGTGTTTCGGCGTCAAGTAAAGTCTCATAGAAATTGAAATAAAGTCCTCATAGAAGGATGAAAAACTCCTCTCTTTTCATCATTAGATCTAACCTTTTTGAGCAGTCATTTTAGGTTATAAATTTATTATTAGTTTAATATGATTTAACATTATTAAAATTTTATTATTATTTTTTAATAAAAAAGTTATAATAATGAAAATGATTGTTAATATTTACTTATATAAATTTGATTTATGAGATTAAAAAAATTACAAATTATTTAATTAATTTATTGTCTTAAAAAAGTTTTAAGAAAAACATTCTTAAACCATAGATTTAATTTATGAAATTAAAAAAATTACAAATTATTTTATTAATTTATTATCTTAATTTTTTTTTTTTTAAGAAAAGCATTGTTAAATTATAGATTTAAAAAGTAAAAATGTAAGACGTAATAACTATTTAAAGTTATGATTTAAGATGTGAATATAGAATACATTTTAACAAACAATTTCATTTCAATTTTTTAAAGAATAATTTTAATTCATTTTGAATTTATTAAATTTTTAAATAATTTGTATTTTTTTAACTTTTCTTTTGACTATCTAAATAGAGGTAAAAAAGAAGTTAAATTTTTATAAATTGTAAATTTTGAAGGAAGTTCAGATTATCCGAATCCATTCAGTTTGTCCGAATCTATTCGGATTGAGGAAATTCTCTAAAGATATCATACCATTTTATACGAAATTTCATGTCAAATTTGATAAAATTCATGATAAAAAAATTATTTTTCCATACCAATAACTTTAAAAAATTTGCGAGGGCTTTTGTGGACCCTGCAAATTCAAATGTAAAGTTTACGGGCCGGTCTGTGGCCTCTAATATTCAACCCAGATATCTCAAATGACATTGGTGCCACTTGTGTCATTTCGTTGACGTGTGCGTTCTCCGCCGAAATTTGAATGCACGTTCCCACTGCATATTTGAAAGTAGATAGAAAAAAGATAGAGTAGTATAAACGGCCTCTAATATTCAACCCAGATATCTCAAATGACATTGGTGCCACTTGTGTCATTTCGTTGACGTGTGCGTTCTCCGCCGAAATTTGAATGCACGTTCCCACTGCATATTTGAAAGTAGATAGAAAAAAGATAGAGTAGTATAAACGATCTAATTTTTGTAGGTTTTTTTTTTTTATTATTATTTTTTTAGTTTGATTTGGTGATGAATGGTTGGATCTGTATATTTGAGTGGTTAAGTTTGTGTAATCTGAGCGTCCCAAAGGTTTTTCAACAAGCTGAATCCATTTATACATTAAGAAAGACAATTTAAACAACAAAAAATATAATAGACATTTTGTCCAAATTTACATTGCAGGATTCCAGCCCATTCCTACCAAGAAACCCAAAAGGTAAAACGTTTAACCAACGGGAGAATAACTATAAAATTATTGAAAGGTCGGAGTTTTGGAAGTTATTGTCGTCGACTTGATTTTGAATACAGGGATGGTTATTGCTTCTCGCCCTGTACCGGCCGGATGGACCGTGAAGGCTCTTACTTATGCCTCCTATTTTCAGACCACTCTATTATTTTATCGTTGATATTTGACATTAGACAGAGGGAAAAAGTGTGCGCCCCGACTTTCAGAGAACAATTGACATTAGACAGAGGGAAAAAGTGTGCGCCCCGACTTTCAGAGAACAATTCTGGGTAATGGAAAAAGAATGGGCTTCACCACATTCCTTTCTTCGGGTCATACGATGAAAATTGTGATGAACATGGGAGAGCAACGAAGAGGAATTACAACTTTCTAAGTTTTGAAAAATTGCTGTATAGAAGAAGTTGCATGTACCCCCTCCCACTCCATTCACGATGGAGTGAGTTCAACTCCAAAAATTTAGGGATAAACAGTGAAAATTTGTGGATAAAAATCTACTCATTCAGTGTTTTTGGAATGAAATAGTTAGAAAGCTTCGGCAAGGGAAGAAGGATCACGAGAAGGAGGTGCATTGTCATGACTTGATGTTACGAGGGGATGATGTTATGAGGGGATAGTGAACAACCAATTGGTGTTGATCTCACAATTTGTAGGAGAAACTCAAAATATATCTATTATCCATCAGAGTCACCCTGCATTACCATATACTAAAGA
Source organism: Picea abies (assembly GCA_900067695.1). Taxonomy (NCBI): domain Eukaryota; kingdom Viridiplantae; phylum Streptophyta; class Pinopsida; order Pinales; family Pinaceae; genus Picea; species Picea abies. The sequence goes on from CBVK0103725025.1 coordinate 4,522, forward strand.
CACAACACATCGTAATAACATGAAAGGGAATTCTAGTGCAGAATGTAAAGTAAGGAAATGGATATCATCCCAATACACCATTAACATGATCAAAATTATTTGAAAAGGGTTTCATTCCATTTATCTCTAATACCAACAAATACTTTATTGCAACAATATTATAGAACTCATCAATATTATTTGAAAAGGGTTTCGTTCCATTTATCTCTAATACCAACAAATACATCATTGCAACACTATTATAGAGCTCATCAATATATGGACTTATGGTTCTCTATTAATTTGTAACCCAAAAAACACTTAGTCTATCAACAACCAACTACTAATCAACCCTTTACAACTACACATCTATTCTCCTTTGGGCTGGAGGATCCCATTAAAAAATTGAGATTGTTATCACATAGCTAGTGGTATTAATAACTTCTTGATCTCTAACATCTCCATGCGATTGTTGACAATCCTTTATCCCTTTGTCTTCTCAAAACTAAGGATTGTATCCCTTAGTTTCCACTATTTACATCCATACCTTCTTCTGCAACTGTTATTTCCTCTGGTTGTCCTTCTAGTACTCGAAATCGGTGGTGCAACTCTGGGTACTTTTCTACTAAGTTGGTGCCATCATGTCCATCATAGAAAAAAAAGGAGTCAGCAAGCCTTGATCACACATGTTGAATCACCCTCGAAACAAATCAAGATTTCCTCTCCAAAAGAAGTGGCCAACTTACAGACCTCCTTGGATATCAATTATCTGTATTGATCAAATGCTTGTAATTCCTTTGACCATTTAGCCAATAGTATGTTTGTTCCCGCCATAAATGTTTGAGCTTATTCTATGTTTCATTCAAGCAACATCTCCTTAATAGATGCCCAACTTGTGTCGAATTATGCTTGTAATTTGTGGAGGGTTGTGTATATCTTTTGTGCAATTGGTCACATTTTGTGAAGTTGGGCTTGTACCTCAAAATATTATAAATATCTACTCTAATTGCTCGCTGGTTCTTTATATTTCAACTAAATTTTCTATTTTTCTTAACAATTAGTTGATCAACCTCAGTCTATAAGTGCATAATGTTTGCACAGAGTTTCTCTATTAGCTTTTCCCTAAGATTAACGTTCATCAATTCTGTGTGTTATTATGGACTTCTCTACTTTGCTCCATCTCAACATGGAATTGCGCTCTGGACTATTCGATATATTATATTAAAGGGATAATGGATCCCATTAGTCCCATTGTCTTTCAATCTATATATGTATGATGTGTTGTAAGTACTTATTGTAAGTTCTCCTTTTACTCTCTGAAGCATCCACGAGAAGTGTTAATTCTCTTCGTTGTAATGCTCTCCTCTCCTACTATTTCTTGAACCTCCAAGTTTACTTCCTACATTAATGACTAGATCTATTCAAATCTTGTCTTGGTTGCTTCAACCTCATCCACCAGATCGGTGTTTTGTGATGCAAGGTATCTCATTTGGCATTGAGGTATTGTTGAACCCCTTTTGTTATTCCTTTTCTTTTCCCTCTTCTTTATCACTTTTATTTCCCTTTTATAAATTTTCTTCCATACATATCCCCTTCATCCCTTTTCTTTCTTGGTTTTATTAAACTTACCATGTTTATTAGTTTTCTCCATGTTCTCGGATTGGTGGACTCTCAGACTCTTGGACTTGTATTATGTTCCCTTTACCCATACATTAGTCCGCCCCAACACTTAGTTTATTTTTGTATCACAACAGAATTAAATGTTATGCTTTCACTTCTCGGATTGGTGAACTCTCAGACTCTTGGACTTGTATTATGTTCCCTTTACCCATACATTAGTCCGCCCCAACACTTAGTTTATTTTTGTATCACAACAGAATTAAATGTTATGCTTTCACTACTCTCAGACTCTTGGACTTGTATTATGTTCCCTTTACCCATACATTAGTCCGCCCCAACACTTAGTTTATTTTTGTATCACAACAGAATTAAATGTTATGCTTTCACTCCTCTCAAAACTAGACGTATCTCAACACTTAACCATTTCATCTATTTCGGACTTTGCGGTCGTCATGTGTCCTTTCTTTCACTTTTATGGAGTCACATCTAATTACTCAACTACTAAATTCATTTATGAAAAGGACATTAATTAATGGTATTTATATGATATTACAAGAAAAGATCACCAATTCAACTCATTAACAATTTTGTGGAGACACCTTGAACCTCTTCGCCATAGAAGATGAAAACTACCATTGGTCCCAGTCATATTGGTACTATTGAAATCTATTGGGTAAAAAAAATAACAATGTGTGAACATCAGGGATAATTCTCGTAGGTTGTCTCCTAGAGGTCTTTGAATGAAAATATATCATCGCCTGGCATATCGACAAATAGGGCCATTCCATGCAGAAAACTCTCTTATTTTCTTGTTGCCTTCAATATTTAAGAAGATGTTGAAATTGCCGGAGCGAAACCTGATTTACAAAGGGGAAGAAGCCAATAATTTTTTAGAAAGAAAAAATAATGGAATCAAATTTTTTCAAGAGTATTTGTAGGATCCTACATCAATGCCAAAAGACATATCCAGGATTGAAGTAAGTTATTTGAAAAATCCCTCTAAAGAAATTTCCTCGTTATTTGCTCGAATTGCTGGCCAAGACTCTATAGAAACCATTCCTCGATTGACGTTGTATATATTACATTTCATGGTTCACGAAAACATAATCTTTGATTGGGCGAAGATTATTTCAAATGATATTACTGCACAACTAAAAAATTTCAAGACTGAGAATAAATTTTATATGTCATCTTATTGGGTATTTTCTATCACCTATTGTCATACTTTTAAGGGTTTAAATATTGCCAAAAGGGTAAACACAAAGGTGGACCCTGTGACCATGTGGTATCAAGCTTTGTGGAGGCAGAAGGTTGGCCACCATTTCTATGAAGTGTAATGAACCTCATATTTGTCATATATATATATATATATATATATTTCTATGGTTATTAATTTCTCAAATTTCGTTTGGATAAATCTCTGTGATAAAATTCCTAAATTCTACCTACCACAAGATGTTATAACAATATCATCTTATCTTACTAGCAAGGCTTTAACCATTCCCTTTTTTCCTTCATTCTATTTACCTATAAGTGTATGTATATCTATGTATATAATGTTTGGACTTAGGATTCATACTACAAATCACCCTTTAACATAAGGCCTCCAAGTTCGCGTGCAAGTACAAATAATTACTTTAACCCTGTGAGACTTTATTCAATTTCCATCTATATAGCCATGGGGTCGGGTTCAATAACATGTAACTAGTATAACTACCGAGTCCCGGTCATTCAATGGTTCTTAGAACTGGTATGTTGATTGTAATAAAATCTCTAGTCCAAACACCAGAGGAATTTCGATAATGAGGACTTGTGTTAACCCTTGTTACCCTGACATATCTAAAGGTGTTTTCAACGAAGACTGAACTTAATCGAACTGCTAACTTAAGCTAACATAGTGGGTGTAAATGGGATTTAATTTTGTCGAGTCATGGAGGGGGTCTATTCGCGACATTCTTTAAGTGGAAGGGACGATCCACTGTTAGGAATAGTTAAGGCTCTGTAACCATCATTAATGGTAGTCCTGTGAGTTACATTGTATTCACCTGGCTCTTCATCCAAAGTGTCACACCAACTCTGCCATTATCACATGGATAACCCTTCCCTCATACTCTCCGCATTTACTTTGAGACGACAAGGCCCTGCTTAGGATTTGAGTAGGTTCAAAGTTTGTCATTGTTGAGTTTTGCAAAGAGGCTCTGTGTATCAATTCTTAGAGGCGAAGACTGTTGTCATGGAGGTCGTTTCATTGTTGTAACTGACAGTGTGGCTCGATTCCTTGGTAAGTCCTTCCTTAAACATATTACCATGGTTGACTAAATATGGTGGTGCATTTTTGGAAATCATTAAAGTGAAATTATCGTCGTTATGTAATTACTGTCCTGTTTCTTCCTTTCTGTTGAAACCTCCTTTTTGTGTAACTTCTCTATAATACTTTCAGAGTCATCCTCATTCTTGGAGAAGTGTTTTTCCTTGAAGTTATCATCATTTATCCTCTAATTATAGAGAGGAAGTATTTATCTCGCTCTGCCTATGTTTCAAGACCTAGGGTCTTTCGTAAACTCTCTGTCAAATAACGTAAGTCGCGGCCCATAGCCGAATATTCGTGAGATTGTGTGGAAAGTTCTTTTTTTCGGGAAGGATAACCCCACTGTGTGATTTGTTTTTGCTTGAATTGTACAGGAGAGATCCTACCACCATAGTGTTAATAAAACTTACGTGGACCTTCGCCTGTGTTGTTTTTCTTTATATCTAGAGCATTTTCGTTTGATGTCAAATAAGAAGTGATCTCTATAAATCTTGGATAGCTCAAAGATGATACCCTACGGTACATACAAACCCTTTCTTATGGAAATTACTGTCCTTTTCGTGATCTAATCATTGATATTCAAAGGCCGGGACATCTCTGTATTATTTGTTGACTTATAACCACTCTATGCAGTTTTGGTCCTGGTAGACTAGGCTCAACTAGTTAGGCATATTCCTAGTTTAGTATGAAAGACTTATACTCTATTTACTCCCAATATGCTATGTGACATTTATGTATTACAAGGAACTTAATATAGTCAATTAATTTTCTTCATCATCCATTAATTACTATGTAAAGATTCCCTTCTTTTGTTGTTTAATTCGTTTCAAGGATTGAAATGTATCACTAATGATGGGCCCTGTTGATGCAAGGGCACCCATCAGGTAGTTAATGCACCATCCACCCTTACCTCGTGCATCTGTCTAGACGGAAAGCGGCAAGGGGAAATAAAACATGCGAGTCTACGAATCAGAAGTTGAGTATTATCCTAGAATACTTAGCTATTAACAATTATCGTTATGTTGGTGTTTTCTTACCTTTCTTTTATAGAATTACTAATATTCGTAACTGATGAATCTTTCTAGGTTTCCTCTGTGCAACAATTTCGGATGTCTTGTTCTCATATTCGGTGTAGAAGGTATTCGAGTTCCCTTATGTAAACCTCTCCGGAGTCCGAGTAGACATGGTTGAAATTTTAGATTTACAAACGTTGGTCTAGTTTCACTCAGTTTCATATAGTGTTTGGAAAAGGAAAACTCAAAAATGTATTCTTAAAAAATATTCAGGTTCGACTACTATGAGTAACGAATCCTTCGAGGATTGAACTACATGGTTCCCTGTTTGTTTGAAGTAATGAGATGCCTATTGAATTAATTAAATCTCCTCATCATTCAGGTTTCACCCTACTTGCAATTTAATTAATATGGTTGTCGTTTTAGGTTGAAGATTATGTTTCGAACTTCTATGAAATTCACAGTTATGCATTGGATGGAAAGGAACTTATAAAACTCTAGAGTTTATACTGTAACAATCGAATCGTAATATATCTATAATGCTATATCGTTTTTATTTCATTTTCGAGATGTAATAGTTAGACTGAATCTAACATTAAGTAGTTACAATGATCTGAGTTTATCAGAGTAGAGTAAAGTTGTGATTCTATGATTATATCCAGAGCGCTTATCTATATCTATCTACACACACACACACACACACACACACACACACACACACACA
>CBVK0103725069.1:0-25721 GCA_900067695.1 Picea abies
CACCCTTTTTCAATTTTTTACCACATTTCCATACCCTATAGGGAATTGTAATAAAATGACTTAAGCATGTGATTTTTGTAAAAGGCTTAGCCACCCAAGGCTTAAACACTAGTACTTTACTCTAGAGTGTTTTTTTTACTTGCTAATTATATTTTGCTCTTTAAGCGATCTATAATTTTCAAGTTTTTTCACTCAATAACCTCCAAAGATGGAGTAATTGTACTAGCATATATGACTTGGGGAGTATTTCAAGTCTAGAGTCCTATGTATATAACCATGCTAAGCATTATCCTATAGTCTCATGTAAATGTGCTAAGTCTCCCTGAGGATTTTTAAAAATTTTTCAGTTAATAAAAAATTTCCTGTAAAACGAGATATTTTAATTGTAATTCGAGTATGTATTAAAAAAGTGGTACTAGGAGGCATTATATGCCTTGGGGGTGCTCATTTTTAGACCTAGAGCACCCACTTTACCTAAGTACCCACTTTTATGAGTAAAATTAGTGATTTTAATCACTATAAATATTAATTTTGCTCATAAAAGTGAAAAAAGACAAGAGATCAGGAAAAATCAGCAATGCTATTTTTTAGCATTCTTGCCAGAAACATGTTTTGAGTCAACTAAAGTCCCAAAAGGCATGTGGCACTCATAGATTTATTTCTTGTACTTAGATTAGTTCAAGCCATAGATTATTTTCTTTACGGACTACCCCCCTTGGCTTCGCTAAGAGTTGGCCTAGATGGAGGAGTTGAAGATTAGGTGACAACACCTTAACTTGAACTTGCCCCCAAGGACACACCAAGTGGATTGAAGATTTATTCCATGTCACCTAGGTGTGTATAAAGGCATAAACATACCCAATAGATTCAAAGCACTAATCTGAAAATTGCATTGGAGAAACAAAATAGTTGCATTGGATAACATATTTTGTTGAAATATTTCAATTGTCTAAAGTGGGATAAAATTTACATGCTTTTAGCTTTGTTTGAGCCACTAGGGCATCTGGCTTGGCCAAGTACATCTTATTGCTGTTATAACTTTATACTACAGCCAATAGGGCTGCAACAAACTCATTTAAAACTCTTTCTTTTACACACTTTTCAACCGTGAAAATTTGCTTGGAAGCCACTATTATTGTTCTACTGCCTATTAGCTAACTTTTGGACGGTTTACTTGCTGATTTTTATGGTTGAAATTTGCTGTTGTAGCAAATATTTTCTACAACCACTTGGCTGTTACTATAATTCTCTAAAAATACTATCTAACAGCCCTCTTTTACCATCAAAGTTTGTGCTAAAATATTGGAACATTATCTACTTGTTTATTGCTTCATTGTCCAATAATTCTTCTGTACTTTGGATGGTTATTTCTGTAGTTAACAATAGTTGTCTTGCTGATATATATTTCTGTTTACTAGGACAGCAATCTTCACTTGCTTTTCCCTTTAATATTTAGGCTTCTATCCCGATTATTTGTCTTGTCTCAGTCATGTGCAACACTCTGGTGCAGGTACCCAAGTCTTTGGAAACCATCCTCCATCCACAAGACTCACTTTCAAGCCATCCTCCACTTATTATTTTGACCTATAGGGGCATCACCTCCCATTTTTCCACTTTCCATCTCATTTCCCCCTAGGGTCACCCGAGATTCCCCCCTTCTGTAGGATTTCTCCTTTACTAAAGCGAGGGGAGTACCTATCTAAGGTGACAATGGGTAGGTATTCCCATTGTTTTCTCACCTTTGTAGATTGGGTCAGGCTTTGCCCAACCTACAATCTGTGCGATAACAACTATCATATGATTCATGACAAAATTATTTCATTAAGGGGAATGATATTCTATTAGCCTTAATCCACCATAGTATTGCTCTAGCCAATTACATACAATTTGTGCTCAAGTCTCACTGTTGTTGATTGCAGCTTCATGAGACATTCTCCAGGTCGTTCTCCTCTGGACTCAGTTGAGATGATCTGTGAGAGAGCCCATGTGATGGGTATGTCATACTCCTCTGGACTGAGTTGAGATGACGTGTGGTCTCTTGTCGTGCTCCTCTAGACTGAGTTGAGACGACTTGAGATGGTCTCTTGTCAAACTCCTATGGACTTAGTTGAGTCAACTTGAGATGGCTCTCCAGATGGTACTCCTATGGACTTAGTTGAGTTGATCTGTTGAGAGTGACGTCCCTGTGGATGAGCACTAGAGGATGTGTGGATCCCTTGCTATATTGTTTAAGAGTAAGAATTATTGTGTAACCCTAATTGTGTAGTGTAAAGATTAATTATATTATTGAATTATAGAAGTCGGCCCTATTGTGCCAATAGACACATCTATTTGATGTGCTAGGTCTTGTATAAATAAGAGACAGATCCCCATTGTGGATCATCTCTCTCACTCACACTAAACGCATGGTCTGAAATTGTGAGCTGTAATTTAGGGCGCACTTTTCTAGGTGCCATCTTTCTCAATCATAGAAGCACCCTCTTGTGTGCTCTAGGGTTTCTGATGTGGAGGATCTTCTCTTGGCAAATATAGCAAAGGATTGTTGGGTTTTTCTCTTGGTTGAGAAGGGTTTTCCCAGGATAACTTCTTGTGCATGGTTATTCTTCTTGTGATCTTGGTTACTGCAACTATTGTATATTGTATTGTTGCATTGTTTGTGGTTCAAGTTCATGCTAAATCAAGATAAACTACATGTGCTTGAGCTAAGCATCAAAATTCAACATGGTATCAGAGCAGAGTTCCTGAAAGAGCCATTGCACAAGCAAATGAAGAGCCAATCGTCACCCTCTTGCTGCAATTGCAAAAACGACCCCATCCATTATCAAGCTAGTTTCAGGCTTTCAGCACCTTCCACTTGAATGTTGGGCCCAATTTTTGCATAGGCAAGGGCGACCTCCTTCAGCGCACCTCCTGGAACTCTCAGATTGCAAATCGAAGAAATTTTGATTTTTGGCTCCTAGGGTTTCTGCATAATTTCGATTTTAGGGTTTCTGTAGGTTGTTGGGGTATTCTTGAAAACTTGTTGAGGTTCTTTTGACTATCTAAAGGCTTATTGTTGGTAGGCATAAGTCCAATGAAACCTAGGGTTTCTAACCCAGTATAGAGGTTAGGTTTCCTAGCCTAGCCATTAGGGTTTGTGAAGAATCTGCAAGCCACGAGGAACAAAACTTTGGTGGATGATAGGCTTGATGGATCAAGCAAATTCAACTCCTGGAAATCAAGACTACAAATCACTCTAGAAGAGGATGACCTATTGATTTTGATAGAAAAGACTCTTACCATCAACAAATACCGATGAAGAGAAGGTTGATTGGAAGGCAGACAATGTCAAAGCAAGGAAGATAATCATCTATTCAGTAAGAGATCATCTACTACCTCACATCTCTACCCTGAAGACAACTTATGAGATGTATGATGGATTGAAGAAGATGTTTGAGAGAAACAACACAAACAGAGATCTCACTTTGAAGCACCAACTTCAAAATATCAAGATGACGAAAGCTGACACTATTGCTACCTTCTTCATGGAGATTTCATAGATCAGAGATCAACTAGGTGCCATTGGAGAAACAACAATAGACAAAGAACTTGTCATGATTACTCTCAATGCTCTTCCAAGACATTGGGAACCATTTCTTCAAAGTATCAGTGGAAGAGAAGATACTTGAATTTGATCGTCTATGGACAGACTGTACTCAGGAGGAAACTAGACTAATAGCTAGAGGAGTTCATGACTCCCATCATGATGACAATCAATCTCTTGCCTCTCATGCAAAGAGAGGAAGAAGAAATAGAAGAAGTTTCAACAAAGCATCCAAAGACAAGAAAACTTCAACAGCTTCAGGTCATGAACATAGAAAAGACATCTCAAGGATTCAATGTTTAAGAGGTGACAAGTATGGACACATTGCGAGAAATTGTCCTCCCAGGAAGAAAGGAAGACAACATGCATCCATTGCAGATGTCGATTTAGAACCACATTAGAGAGATGAAGACATAAAAGATGAGGCATTCTTCTTCATATCTCATCTTTCTTAGGAGGACCAAAAGCAAGATTAAGCATGATTGTAGACTAAGGTAAGTTTTGTACTACATTCCTTATTTATCATTACTCTGTAGTTGCTTACATTTTGATAATGAAGGGTATTATCCCTGGTATGGTATCCCTCATGACTTGGACCATTATCCTTGGTACGGGAGTCCAAATTTTCTTGGTTGGTTATTATCCTAGTACAAGGGGCCATTTTGATTGTTATCCCTACGAGAGGTCATCTTGGTTATTATCCTAGTACAGGAGGCCAACAAAGTACTGTAGAGGCAGTAGAGGACCTGAGAAGACATGGGATGTCTCTAGGATAGCAACACAGGAAAATGATGATATCACAATTTCCTCCAGGACAGATGTTTTCCGACTTTAGAGGGAGTCACTTGACTTAGAGGGAGTCAAACTATTTGAGAAGAAGGAAGAGACAGTACCTTCTCCCCCTTCAATAGTTCAGAGGGAGACATTTATTGATCCAGTTGATCCAGTTGATCTTGTAGCTCCAGTTGATGTTCCGAGAGACATGGAAGTAAGTCGGAAGAGACCTACATGAGCTTGACAGACTCTACATGAGGCAGAGGGACATGCAACTCCTCGTGGTACATTCTGAGAGAGCAAGAGACCACATAGATTTTCGATCTCTGTTTCATCTATGAGCCACATCATTGATACTAAGCCTTCTTGTCATGGAGAAGCAGTAGGTCAACAAGTTTGGCAAGATGCCATGACCGAAGAGTATCAGTACATCATGAAGAATGATGTGTGGGATATTGTTCCGAGACCGAAAGGGTGTAGATTTTCTGAGGTCCTATGAGGTTGCCAATTAAGGTCTGTCTTTGACCTTAGTATGGCTCTAAGTTTCAACTCTGTGGATGTCCTTTGCTATTGTTTTAGGACAGTAAATAGTCACCAAACTTTCAGCTCAATATTTGATGGTTAAGTGTCCTTTTGAGGTGCCCTTGCAAGTGTTTTCTTTACTCAATGTTAGCACATGCAATATACATCAAAACAAATAACACTACCTCTAGATCTTTAACTTTAAAATGTTGATCTACACTTCTAAGCATGCATGAAATTGACACATATGTTTTTGATCAACATGACCCTGGAAAACCCCCCCCATGGGGAAAACCAATTTGGAGCAGATATATATAGAAGGCCTCAAAGCAAAATGTACAACACAAGAAACATATACAAGTGAACAGAAACATATACAAGTGAACTTGGTACAATAGCAACCACTCTCAGATGCCTTGGAGCTCCTCGAAGACCTCCCCACAAGCCTTGTGAAGTAAGGCGCCCCTTGCCATGGTGAACCTTTCTCCCCTTTGCTTGCTTTGTCTTTATCCTGATGCTTTGCTTTGCCTTTGCTCTTGGTTGCCTTTGAACTTGCCTTGTCTTTGTCTTTTCCCTTTGTAGTAGCCTCCTCCTCTCAAGAAAGCCTCCTCAAAGTGATGGTGCGCCCCCTCCTCATGCAAAACTCAACAACGAGATGGTTTCTCCCTTGCCAAGCACCCTCAATCTCCCATGATGTACGCCTCCTCTCTACAAGATAGAACCCACCAAAGAATGAGCTCCCACTTTGCTTAATGCGCCTCCTCCTCAAGAAAATGTGCCCTCCTCCTAAACTCATGCGCCCTTACTCATAGTAGCTCCCTCTACTCTAGAACAAGCCACAAGCATATGAGTAAGCCTCCAAGCAATGGGTAAAGACTCCTCCACTAGATGTGCGCCCCTCCTCTCAAGCTTGCGCCCCTCTCCACTAGCAAATCCGCCCTCCACCACAAATATGCGCCCTCCTCTAGGATAGTAGGCATCTCCAAGCTCTCTCAACTCAAACAAGGCTTCCTCCTCAAACCCTCATACAAGTGCACCCTCTCCTCAAGAAATGCGCCCAAGCTCTCCTTCTCATCTCCTCTTCTCACAAGTGAAGAGTGAGTCCCAAAAAAAGCACTATAACCTCCTTTAGCCTCCTTTGGCCAAACCCTAAAAGATCAATGGCCTAGATCCAATCTAGCCAAGTCTAATCAATGGGTGAGATTCAATCCCTAAATCTCACTTAGGAAACCCACTTTCCTTGGTTTTCTTTATGTCTATTAATTCACCCATTTTGTGAATTAATTGTCACTTTAATGATTAAGTGACATATTTAACTTTTGACTTAAATATCCTAAGTCAAAGTGAAATTAGAATCATAAAGTAAAATACAAGGGTAATAGTCTCCCCCTTTGTGTTTAGAGACTCATAAACACATGGGGACCATTTTCCAAGGTACCCAAATCTCAGCAAAGGGAAGTCTGTAGTGACTTCCAAGTGGATCTATAAGATCAAACATGCAACTGATGGAAGTGTCGAGAAGTACAAAGAAAGATTTGTGGCTAGAGGATTCTCTCAGGTGGAGGGAATAGATTATGAGGAGACTTTTGCTCATGTTGCTTGATACACTTTCCTCCGTACGAATATTGTCCTAGCTGCATCCATGGGTTGGAGACTACATCAAATGGACGTAAAGACAACCTTTCTCAATGGTGAGAATGAGGAAGAAGTTTACATTGAGCAGCTAGATGGATTTGTGACACATGAGAAGGAGTCTCACGTATGGACTAAAGCAGGCACCTCGTGTGTGGTATGAGAAGATTGATGGATACTTGATGAGTTTGGGCTTCGGCAAGAGTGTTCCTGATCCCAACCTATACTATCACATTGTTGGTGACGAGTGTTTGATTTTGGTCATATATGTTGATGACTTGTTCCTCACCGGTTCAGAAAGCCTTATTGTTGAATGCAAGCGTGCATTAACTTCTGAATTCGAGATGAAGGACCTTGGTATGATGCACTACCTCTTGGGACTAGAAGTGTGACAGAGGACTGATGAGATTTTCCCGAGTCACGAAACATATACAGTTGAGATATAGAAGAAATTCGGGATGACAGACTGTAGATCCATGCCTACATCGATGGTGATGATTTTGAAGAAAATGAACAAGGCTTCTTCTGATTCAGGAGAGATTGATCCGCATCTTTACAGACAACTGATTGGATCATTGATGTATCTGGTTAATACCAAACCTAATATATGCTATGTAGTGAGTGTACTTAGTCACTTTATGAGTCAGCCGAGACAAACACACTGGATAGCAGCGAAGCATGTATTGAGATATCTACGAGGCACAATTGGTTGTGGCCTGAGATATGCCTCTGGTGTAGACATGAGATTGCAAGGATATGCCGTTGCAGATTGAGCAGAGAGCGCAGTGGACCAGAAGAGCACATCTGATTGTTGTTTTACTTTGGGATTTGCCATGGTTTCCTGGTGCAGCAGGAAACGAACCTCTGTGGCTTTGAGTACCGTAGAAGCAGAGTACATTGCATTATGCCTGGCAGTCTACGAAACAGTGTGGCTTCGCAAGCTCCTTGCAGTCTTATTTGGTCATAAGATGTAGTCCACCGTTATCCATTGCAATAACCAGAGTTGTGTGAAGCTCTCTGAGAATCTTGTTTTTCACGATAAATCGAAACACACTGAGATCAAATACCATTACATCATAGATATGGTGCAGAGGAAAGCAGTACATGTGCAGTACCTTTCTACACACGAGCAAGTTGCAGATGTCTTCACCAAACCACTTGCCAGGACGAAGTTCGAGTACTTCCGTGAGAGACTTGGTTTGGTGGAGAATGCCTCCCTAGCTGAGAGGGAGTGTTTTTTATTGCAGCTTCATGAGACATTCTCCAGGTCGTTCTCCTCTAGACTCAGTTGAGATGATCTGTGAGAGAGCCCATGTGATGGGTGTGTCATACTCCTCTGAACTGAGTTCAGATGACGTGTGGTCTCTTGTCGTGCTCCTTTGGACTGAGTTGAGACGACTTGAGATGGTCTCTTGTCAGACTCCTATGGACTTAGTTGAGTCGACTTGAGATGGCTCTCCAGATGGTACTCCTATGGACTTAGTTGAGTTGATGTGTTGAGAGTGATGTCCTTGTGGCTGATCACAGGTGGGCGTGTCCCTAGTGGCTAAAGCACTAGAGGATGTGTGGATCCCTTGCTATATTGTCTAAGAGTAAGATTTATTGAGCACTAGAGGATGTGTGGATCCCTTGCTATATTGTCTAAGAGTAAGATTTATTGTGTAACCCTAATTGTGTAAAGGGTACAAGTTGGCCCCACCATGTAAAGATAATTAATATTTGTGTAAAGATTAATTATATTATTGAATTATAGAAGTTGGCTCTATTGTGCCAATAGAGACATCTGTTTGATGTGCTAGGTCGTGTATAAATAAGAGATAGATCCCCATTGTGGATCATCTCTCTCACTCACACTCAACGCATGGTCTGATATTGTGAGTTGTAATTTAGGGCACACTTTTCTAGGTGCCATCTTTCTCAATCATAGAAGCACCCTCTTGTGTGCTCTAGGGTTTCTGGTGTGGACGATCTTCTCTTGGCAAATATAGCAAAGGATTGTTGGGTTTTTCCCTTGGTTGAGAAGGGTTTTCCTAGGATAACTTCTTGTGTTCTTGTGCATGGTTATTCTTCTTGTGATCTTGGTTACTGCAACTATTGTATATTGTATTGTTAGATTGTTTATGGTTCAAGTTCATGCTAAATTAAAAGAAACTAAATGTTCTTGAGCTAAGCATCAAAATTCAACACTCATGAGGACTTGATAACGTTTCACACTCGCCACACATAAGTTTTAATGGTTGACCTAATGGTAATGGTTGGTCGTATGGATTTAACTTTATGAAAAATGCATTGACCTTGGCTTAGCAATTTATACATGGGATACCTTACATTATTTTTCTATTGGTTGTATGTGATAGTTTGTTCATATTTGAAATGTTCTCACGAATGTGGAATAAATTGAATGATAGAATAGCCCTTGCACTTTGATGTTATACTTAGCAAATATCATTGCATGATTGTGATTAAAAGAGATAAACAGTGCGCAACGATGAAGGGTGGTGCATTTAATTGATATATTTACCTTTTATTCCAAGTGTTTGCCTCAAAGTGAGCTTTGTTCTCTTCAAGGTCATAATTTCTTAATTTCAATTGTCTTCTCTCGATTACCTTGTGTCATCCCTTAGAGAAGATTGTAGAAATTCAATCAAGCTAAGTCCTTCCCCTTTCCTCATCCTAATTACAATGATAGAACTTAGCTCGACCACACAGGATTCCCTCCTTATGTTCGTGACCCTAGACTAGAAGTGTAGAGGCAAGGCTGCTGAAGTGATAGTGGGAAGCTTGCATGTTCGTGTCCTTAGGCTTTCCCTCCAGTAAGATTGGAATTTTCCTCTAGGGAGTGTCTAAGAGATAACATTTTGGTGTTGTTGCTGGGGATAAAGTCCATTCCCTAGGTATTCGAAGTTTGGCTTCAACAATCTTTGGTGAGTATGATTTCGAGGATTTCATAAGTTGACTCACCCGACCACTCCATTGAAGGGAAAGAGACCAATTCCCTTAGAGAATTTAGAGCTTTGGTGCTTGTAGGGTGAAACAAATATCCTTGTTGGCATCTGATTATTCACCCTGGTGACTCCACTCCTGGTTGAAGTCGGTTAAAAATGGCTCCATGGGAATTTCAATAGAAATTTGTTACTCTTGATGTTAAAGAAGTTCTTGGATACCCTAATCATTACTCTCCAAAATGATTAGATGACCACCCTAAGTATTATGGTGATCCTTCATTAGCTATCCCTCATATTGTAATTTGTCAGTTTTCTAAGATACATGTCAGAGATCAACATAACACATGAGGATGTAATGATGGGACCTTTTGTATACTCTTTTGAGATGGAAGAATGTGATTGGATTAGACACTATAGGGTTCCAAAAATTATAACTTCCATGGCTCTTTTCTTTGAGCTTTTCCTTAAATGTTGGGGTCTTCCTTTTCAAGATTACAAGAGTGCTCTTAACGACATTCTAGAGAAAAAGGAAGATGAAGTACTTGAGACTATTGAAATTTGGGAAACATTAACTTTGCCTATTGATGAAGTATCCTCTCATGGTAATTCTAAAGAAGGTTTGTCAACACAAGAAGAAAGGACAGGGTGCTTAGATGAATTGATTGAACTCTTTCATGAAGGGAAAAGGGTGATAGATATCGTATTCCATAACTTTCAAAGGAATCCTTCATATGAGTTAGGTGTTGAAATAAACATTAAGATTGAAGAGAATAATGCCCTCTTGGAATCAAGAAACAAAAGTATTTGACCCTTGCGGAAAATGTTTCCACCTTAGTTGAAGATCAACCTCATGATGAAAGATCCACTCTTACTTCTGAAATTCAATCACCTAGTGAACATGTTAAAGAAGAGTTACCTCATAAAGACACAAAAATCTATGACAAATACAAGGATGAAGGAGAGTTTGTAGTAGAGTTCTTAGAACAACCTAATGAAGAAAATTTGGATGAGAACTTGGAATGTGAAAATGACCAATTTTTTTTCTCTTATCAACATGAAGTTGAGCACATCCCCTTTCAAAGCCTTGAGTGTAATGATCGACCTTTTGATGATTTTGAAAGGGTGAATTTTGAAGAAAGATTAGTTGACCTTCCTTCATCCCATGAAGAAGATAGTAGACTTGGTGATGAAAACCTTGAGGACCTATTCTACAATGAAAGACCTAAGTGGGATATGAGATGTGTCTACTTTGAAGGAGATCCTATGTATGATACCAATTATGAGAACAAAATTGAGGTGATTGAGCTCAAACTTTATGAAGAGCCTCACTTAGGAAGATTTCATGAGGAAGATGAGTCTGAAAGAGTTCATTTTGAAGAAGGATCCATACTTATTCCCTCATGCCTTGATGACTTTGTCCACCTTAGAAGACTTAAGTGAAATGAAAGATATTCTTACTTTAAAGGTGATCCTATCTATGACATTGACTATGAGGGTAAAATTGTGGTAGATGAAATTGGACATGATGAGGAATTTAACTTAGAAATTTCTGAAGAAAAATCAACTAGTCCAAAACTTGAAGAGTCTGAAGTGATTTGTCCTCCTCTCCATGAAAGGGCTATCATGAGTATTGAGCATTCCTTACCTTGTGCCTTAGAACCTAAAACCTTGATTCTTGAGTATTTTGATTCTCAATGTTTACTTTTTACTCATGAATACTCTCCTTATTTACCTTTGACCTTCGATTTCTTTCACCCTCCCTGCTTGTCCTTGAATTGTTCTCCCTTTTTGACCAAAGATGACATGGAGATTCAACAATTACCATTTAGATCCCAATTGGAGCTGCCTTCACAACCTTTGCTCCTTGATTTTTCAAGTAAAAGCAATAGGTTGACCCACTCTTATGATTACATTAGCCTTATTGGCCTTTGGATGGAGGAAGTTTGCAGAGGTATGAACCAACCTTGGTATAGTTTGGGTCTTGTTCTCAATAGATATGACCTTACTTGGTTTCTAGACTTAACCATGATTGAGATTTTGCTTGATACCCACCTGATGCTTGACATATCCATGTTTTGGTTGATAACCAAACACAAGGGAAGGATTCAAATTGTTGATAAGATACTTGAGTGGTTGCATTGGAATTTTTATTTCACCTAGCAGTTGCTCCTCTTGGTTAGCCAATAGGGTAGGCATCAATAAGCTCTTTGATCAGTAGATTAGAATGCATTTCTTTCCATGCACGATTGCTTTTCATTTGTGAGTTTACTTTCTTGCATTGTCTGATTTTCCCGATGCACATTGATTTACTTAGACAAATTTTGCATATGTTTTCACCTCATTTCTTTACTGCCAGCCTTAGACTTAATGAAATTTTTGATTCAGCACAACAATTATTTTTATTTCCAATTGAGGTGGTAGATTCACCCCAGAATTTTATGTTGTTTATTGCATTCCATAGTGCATAGGTCACGGTTCTGTGGAGATCCTGGAATTCTCATCCACTCTTGCATAGAGTGCATGTCCCCAAGTAGGAGCCATATGTTACCCCCCTAGGGGTAACAACCTTTGGACCTCACAACGATGTCACGTTTTTGTTTACATGAGATATCATGCATCTCTTCATCGGATATAGACAGATTCCTTCCTTCTCTCCATTTCATACATGATTGTGCTAGCTTAGCCATGATATAGCTCAGTTTAGACCAGATCTTCAGATGTCAGATGCACTTTGATGGTCCACTTTACTTCATTGACATTCCATGTATTAATGCTTACTCAGACATCATGATATAACCTTCTGGCATGTTGTGAAGTTGTAAACACCTAATGATTGTTAATTAGCATTTCATAACTTACATAATTTTGTTACTCGTGTCGTAGTACCTTGGGGAAAATGTTTTATGTTAGAAGTGTGTCTTTTCCTGGGATAACTCGTATTACTAGGTGTTTAGACTAGATAGCACCATCTATTTCCTAACCATGCTAATCACTATCCATCTCCCTAGTATAATTTGTTTCCATTCACATAAAAAATAATTGCATCAAGTCATGTATGAACTTTCAAAGGTCAAAAGGAAAGGTCAAAGCCAAAAGCCCGAATCAAATAAAGCCACAAAGGCTAAGAGGTGAAGAGAAAAAAGTTAAAAAAAGACAAAAGTAAAACTTGAGCAATGCCCCTAGTCCCTGGTTGTCTAAATAATATCTAAAGAATATGGACTTGTTCAATAAAGTGAACATTTAAAGAAAAAGGCTAAGAAGGGGTGGTAAAAAACAGGCCGAGGCTAGTAAGTCAATAATAAGCTCCCTCTAGAAGGCTATTACGAAAAATGTCTAGCCAAAATGAAGCTAGAAGAATAAAAAATGAAAAAATGACCTATGCATGTCTAAGACTTTGAGGATCAGCACATGGAATCATTCCCCTTCCCTTTCGTTACTAATACACATTGATTGTCTATCTTTCACCTAAAAGAACTTAGGAAATATGGGTTTTTCTTAGGCGTTGATTTATGTATAATGGTTAACAATGTTCCCCTAGGTAAAACTTAGGCACATATTAAAACTAATCAATTTTGTTATGTTTTACTAAGAAATTATCTCCAGGTGCTACAAATTAATGATCTACTAGGAAGCTAGACCAATCATTATGAGTGGATATTGTACTTTGGAATACTATTGGACATTTTCTCATGGAGCACTACCTTTTTGAGCCTGCACATGTCATTTATCACCACTTTTGATGGGATGGCTCATCCATGATGCCACTTGTACGATGGATACTTTCTTGAGGAGGTGAACATTGACTACTATTTGATCACTTGACCCTTTCTAGAAGGAGCTCACCTCTTGAGAACCTTTATTATGATGTATTTGACCCTTTCTAAACGTAATATTATATTATATGAGCACATGTTGATGTATTATATTATTATTTTACCTTGCTCATCATTTTGTTAGAGCAAGTGGTTTTTGACTCATGGTATTGAGCTAGCACTTGGTTTTGTAAAGTTGTCACCTATAAAAGAGGATGCACTCTTCATTTTTACTTATCGATAATAAAGGAAAGACCTTTCTTGGCAAAGTTGGTGTCGTACATTTCTTTTTTGGGTGAATTTTCTTTCAATAACTAGATCGATGTCAAGAGTGTGAGAGGAATTTGAATGAGCTGAAGAGGTGTTAGAGGAAAAAATTGAATAAGGTATGGTAATAACCTAGCTTGTTACTTGTTATGGTTAATTTGGCATACGTTTTAAGATTTAGTGTTTAAATCTTGATCTTCCACATAAAATGAATTAATCTCCATTGCATTTCTTCATGGTTTAATTCATGTTTGATTTCACCCTACTTGAGAAACTGTTTCACCCTTTCCATAATCTGAAACTTCCCCATGCTCACTAGTTGGTGTGAGGAACTTCAGTAAATTTCTGAAAGGTAAGGAACTTTCACCTATGCTTGAAATTGAAAAATCACCGAATGGTAAGATTGCTCCTTCATTGAACTTTCCAATCAAATAAAATTTAAAAAATTTCCGTCACCCTTTTTATTTTAAATTTTTTGAGTAACATTGCTAAATCTTTTATACTTTTGCTAGTCGATTTTCTCATTGTCATTTTTCAACCGACAACAAGGGTTTGATCTATTTTCTCATTGGATTATTCAACTTCCAATCAAACCCAAGGGTTACTTTTGTTTTGTAGGCTAAAACTATCAATTTCCCGTAACCCTAGCTATTTTCCAGTGGGCCAAACCTGCATACAGGAGCAAGTTACAAAGTTTTAAGAGTTCGGTTTGAAGCACACTTCATGTTTTGAGGAGCTCCCTCATATCCTCCTAGATTTGATCGACCTCAACCCTATCCAAATGATTGGCCCACGCTTTGAAGCGTTGTCGTGATTGGATTTATGTTATTCACTATCAAACTTTTGAAGGGTATTTAAATTTTTAGATCCAAGAGGGCACAACATTTTTTTTTTGGAGGTTGTTTTCAAATTTTTATCTGTCCTAACAATCTTATCCTAGCCGATTTGTTGATGTTGAATCTTTGAAAGGTTTAAAAGAGTCCAATCTGGAGTCTAAACACCATTCAAGGGGGCACTGTAAGTCATTTGGGTTCAAATTTTTTCCAGTTACCAAGCCACACCCTAGACTGCCCAACGATCCGGTAATTTCTTTGGATCAATACCTTGAATTGTTGTCTTACTATCTCTGTCCTAGCTATCAAACTGCAAAGAATCTAATCTCCGAAGTTGAAGCAATAGAGCGAGGTTGTTTCAAATTTTTCCCATTCACTTGGCTACTTCAAGATTTGCTCCAATGTTCTTCACTTGATCAAAATAGTTGACTTGTTTCTACCCTTTTAGGTTCATTGTCAAACTTGTACAAGGTATTGAAAGTTCCAAATTTGAGAAAGACATAAATCTTCAAGGTGTTGAAGATCATATTTTTAAAAACTAACCAAAAAAAAGGTGCAACGACTTACCCAATTATCAGATCGTCCTCTCCATTTAATGTTTGTTTGAAGATCATGTTTACTTTATCAAATCTCTAGACTCAATATTAAACTGTAGCTTGTTTTGCTAGTGTCTAAATGTGATTTGGCCCTTGTTATCCCCTATCCTAGGGATAACTAGGGAGATCATGTCTAGAGGCCCTCAGGTCCTAGACATGGAGTGTCAAGAGCCGAATGACTTGAGCATGGCCCCGGAGGGCCCATCTTTTCTCCAGTGCATCCCATCTAGTAGCAACAACATCTATCCCACCAGCCTGGTCCTGAAGTAGCAGTAAGTCTTGCTCCACGAGGTAATGAGTTTGGGTATGATGGTATGTGTCACTCTGATTATTGAATCACTTAAGCATGTTGCATTGAATTCTCCTTTGTTTCATAATGTTTGCTTGGAAATTATGCTCTTTAACCTGTTCACACCTAGGAGGGCGATATGATGCCCTAGTAAGTTGATCTCCCTTTAGGATGAGTTGCCACTGGGTGGGTCTATGAAAGGCCATCATCCATTCCCTCCATACTTACCACTTTCCATTAGTATTCCTCTCATCTTTCCCTCACCTTGGTTCGGGCATTGGGTTTGCCACACTAGGAAGGGTTGTACCTTTCCTTGTGGGAAGAAGGGGCTAAAGGCCCAGAGGGTAAAAGTAGCTGGCAAGAGTTAAAAGCCAAAATGAAACCTTTGAGATGCTTCGCCCAGGGATTCCCGAGAAGTAGTAAAAAGCTTCTCAGTAAGAAGATGGAACCCATAAGATAAATCAAAACTCAAGGTACGAGTTGGTGGATGGGAGGTCTCATCATGAGCCGATCTATTAGGACCATGGGCATGTAGCGGTATGACACTACCTTCTATCTGGTCACCAAACCAAGGTAGTGGCTCTTGGTGGCATAGCCAAGAGAAAGGGGGTCTCATCACAAGCCAACCTTCTCATCTCCGTGAAATGCTTGAGGGTAACGTTGTCACCTCTGGTCACCAAGCCAAGACAATGTCCCCCAGCTCTTCCCTTGAAGCATGAAAGAAAAAGACCAAAAGCAATAAGACTAAGAATAAAAGGCATTGAATGGGCTAGGAAAGAATGGCATCTATGACAAGGTGCAACTCGTCCTCTACAAAGGCACCCACAGGTAAGACCTACATTTCCCTGTTATCACTACAACCTATTCCCAAACACTTCCCCATGTCATCTCACACACACTTACATAACCTAGATTGGGTCTCACCTAGGAAACACCCCAAACTTAAGGAGGATTAGCCCAATAGGACATCCTGAGACCTTCTCCAAACCTGACTTCTTAAATTGCATAACGGCTTTGAGCATTTTTATGGGTAAAGGGGGGTTTGGTGCACATGTTTGGGTAATTTGATTATTAGATGTGATTAACATTGTTATGATCCCTATGACTTATGAACCCCTGGAGGGCGTACTTGTTGTTGCTGCAGGACCTTGCCTGGTGGACAGGTACATATGGGGGAATGATTAGCTTGGACCTCCATGGGGCTGAAATCCCACAGATGAACGTTGTGACCCCAACTAGGGGCAAAGAGACACCAGAGACTTGCACCGGGAAGAAAGAAGGGTGTTGCACTAGGGACACTCCGGCAGACCTAGACCCAGGGGGATCTTGTCTTTCCACTTGGACATTGACCTTTGGGAGCCCATGGCGTCACCTTTGTGACCCTAAACATCATCTACGGTCAGGGTTTTCATTTATGAGGGAAGTTGTGTGCTAGTTGGCACGTGTGGCAGCATTCAAGACCTTTGGAGGCCAAACGTTATGCATGTGTGGTCTAACATTCTACCCTAGAGGCTCAACATCACCCTAGAAGGGCATGACATCACCCTTGGAGATGAATATTTCAGTAGGCGATTTGTATTCCCACGCATGCACTGTTATTATTCATGATATTGAGTTATTGGCCTTACCTGCTATTGCATGCGTCATTTTATGATTGTAAAACCTTTGTTATGCTACATGCAACTATAATAACCTACATGCAACCATAATAACTGACATGCAAACACTATAAACAAAGATCATCTACATCAAACCCTAAAACGCATCCAAAAACCCCCAGTGTATCAGATTTGCACGTTGGAGCAGTAAGATCGTAGCAAATATCTTGATCAGTCGGATCAGGGATATTTCACTCAATGTCACCCTAGAATGGCATGACATCACCCTTGGAGATGATTTCAGGCGTTAATTACTTTCATTTATGTAAAAAACTGGATTTTGATGTAATTTGGCTAGGTTGGCCTTTTTATGACCTAATTTTAATTAAAGGTCATTGAAACTGTATAAATAGAGAGAGATTACTCTCATTTTTTCATCATTACTCATCACACAAGTAGTGTGGTCTGAAATTTGCACCCTTTTTGGGGGTTATTGGCTGAAGTTCTAGGCGTACTTTCTCTTGGAGGCTAAATTTTGCAACTTGGATCATTTCTTGGTGAAGTTACTTGGCATTCTAGGGTTTTATGGCTTGATTATTCTTGGTGAAGTAAGTAAATCTGCAATTCTTCTTTTTATTTGAATAGTTTATGGTAAATTTGCTTATTTATGTTAAAGATTATGAAATTGTTTGCTTGACAAACCCTACGAGTAGAGGACTTAATTTGCTACTTCTTTACTCTTCATTTGCCAGACCTTGCTAAGAAGATTTTGACCTAGGTAAACTTCTAGAGCCCTAAATACTAGCACTTTAGAAGTCATTATCTAGTCAATTGTTGCTTCAAGTATCTTTCAATAGTCTAAGGAAGGGAGATTTTGCTAGAGCCTAAAATTGCTTACACTCTAGCAAGTTTATCCTTAGGGTTTGGATGTTTGAGGGCTTGAAGAGCCAACACCTCTTACATCCATCTCTTATCCTTAGGTAAATATAATCATTGTGTCATTTCTGCCAAGAGAAAACCATCATCTATAGACTTCATTACCCTATAAAGGCACTAGTCTACTCACTATAGTGTTTGATTGATCAAAACAACTCTCAAACTATATTCCTTGAAACATTTACTAAGTTCTACTCACCTTAAACTAGACTAATTCATTGACTAACTTCTTGTTGTTGCAAAAGATTGCTACAGCCATCTAACAACAGCAAATTTATCTCAAAAGTGACATTAAAAGCTGATTAGACATTGCCAATTTTGCTTCTGACAAGTAGTTATCATTTTGCCAATTCAAAGCTATATTTCCTTGTCTTTTTCAAGCAAATTCAAGGCATGATTATTGTGGCTGTTACAAAATACTTATTGTTGTTGTAAATAATTAATTTGGTGCAATTTTATATCAGCTTACTTATTTTTCAAAGGTTCATGGTCTTATGAAGCACTAACAGCATTTGGTACTTGGAAGTTGCCACTTTTTCTATTTGTTGTCTTGTTCTGGGCAGGTACACCTTATTTACCTTTTTGCTTCATCTCTATAAGACACAAAGACCCTTTGACTTGAGTGACCTGTGAGAGGGGGGGACTTTCTTGTACCTTTTACCTTAGCCTTCTCAACCCTTCAGGTCATTGGGGAAGTCTCCCTTGGGGTACTGTGACATACTCCTAAATAGAAAGGGGTTTCCTGTTATGGTGACAGTGAGAAGTCACCCCTTGTTATGCAAATTTTGCATCCACTTGCCTTGGGCTTTGGGCAAGTATAGATTGTGCGATAACAGGCCCCAATCATCTCCCAACAATGTGTTGATTGTTTGAAGGGTTAAACAATCATATCACGTTGCAAATGTTGCATATTCCACATCACGTCACAAGGGTTTGTTTGGTTGTCCATACTATCATAAATTTGCAGAGAATACAGAGAACAACTCGAGTTTCATTGAATGGTTTCTGGACAGTATTCACTGGTGCTTTTCTTCCTTGAAGTAGGCCTCAAACGGCCTCTCAGACTGACATATTGTTCCATTTCTTGACTTCGTGAGGTTTGACTGTTGTCACCTTTATAGCAGCAAGCATAGCACAATTATATTATTGTCTTAGTAACATAGTTGGGAAGGGTTGAAGCCCCTTTTGGTTATGATTTTATACCCATATAATCGAGTATCTAATTCTCCTATAGATCAAAGCCCTAATTTTCCTATTCTTGGTTGTCCCATACACTAATTGTAGAGATTGTTACCTGGTCACGATTTGAAGTTTCTTCAACAGTTTATACAATGCTTGTAAGCATGGTTTGACTACTGATAATTCCTTGGTCATTGTGTTGTAAGGAACACATATTTTGGATTCATTGATATTTGGGACATATATGTTTGGTTTAATAACTCACTTCTACTATAACAATACATCTAATATTTGTGATTTGAACCTTATCCATCTGACCATTGCAAACTAGGTTATCTCTGCTGACCCATGGTTTTACTATAGCATTTGTATTCATAATACATGTGGAGATTCGCTCACGACACATGCATTCAGCTTTGAAGCATTATCATTGTTGGAAATCACTGTTCCTATCATACGATTCATGACACAATTATTTCTTTAAGGGGAATGATATTTGATTGGCCTTAATCCACCATAGTATTGCTCTAGCCAATTACATTCAATTTGTGCTCAAGTATCATGAGGACTTGATAACATTTCACACTTGACACACATAAGTTTTAATGGTTGACTTAATGCTAATGGTTGGTCGTATGGATTTAACTTTTTGAACGATGCATTGACCTTGGCTTAGCAATTTGTACATGGGATATCTTACATTATTTTTCTATGGATTGTATGTGATAATTTGTTCATATTTGAAATATTCACACAAATGTGGAATAAATTGAATGACAGAATAGCTTTTGCACTTTGATGTTATACTTTGCAAATATCATTAGATGATTGTGATTAAAACAGACAAATGGTGCCCAATGATGAAGGTGGTGCATTGAATTGATATATTTACCTTTTATTCCAAGCGTTTGCCTCAAAGTGAGCTTTGATCTCTTCAAGGTAATACTTAAGCTCATCTATCTTCTCTCGATTAACTTGTGTCATCCCTTAGAGAAGATTGTAGAAATTGAGTCAAGCCGAGTCCTTCCCCTTTCCTCATCCTAATTATAACGATAGGACTTAACTCGACCATGCGGGGTTCCCCCCTTAGGTTCGTGATCCTATCCTAGAAGTGCAGAGGCAAGGCCGTTGAAGTGACAGTGGGAGACTTGCCTTTCCATATCCTTAGGCTTGGCATAGTCTATCTATTCTATGTTTTCAACTTCCCAGCGACCGAAAGTGTCCCATCTCTACCAGCTCGAAACTTGTGCCTCTCCCGTCCATTTATTTCCCTTCGTCTGTTTCCAACATCCATCTTCATCTGTTTGTGGTCATTTTTCTATCTCCAACCTCTATCCACAGTCTTTGACATTCATTCAATGTAGGGTGGCATGGGGCGACGCCTCTACCCTGCATTTCGAATGATCTCACCTCTTCCCCCACCATCCCTTGTTTACTCCCCTGCTGCACTCCTACTGAACAAAAACAACATCGATCGACCTATGCTGCAACCAGAATCAGGTGCTTTGAACTATGTTGCATCCAGAATCATGTGTGATTTTCTATTTTGTGTGTGTATGTAAGTTTCTCTATCGAAAATTCAATGTCGATCTATTCAAAGTAGAATAGATCGACTCTTAGATGATGTAAGAGTATTTCCTCACATCAATCTCAATGAAAAAATTTTGGATTCCACTCCCATCCTGAATGATTCACAGCTACACGCCCAATAAGATTACACACCCGTCTACGACGAAAGATCATCGGTTTCTTCATTAGAACGTACAAATAGTTTTCAAATGAATCGATCAAGCGGTACTTACCAAAAATTGGAAAATATTATTCCAAATAACTTCATTGTGTGTGGAAATCTGGAGAGAATTCAATCGTTCTGTCTCACTCAATTGTTTTATACTATGAAGCTGCAGACACTCCTCCGCTTTAATGTGAGACCTTTAACATCGATATTTTCCAGTCCAACGCAATTATTTAGGTTGAGAAATAGGTTTACAAGATTTGAAAGATTTTTTAATGTCTTCAATATGGAACAACTTTCCAGGTTCACTGTTACAAGTGTTGATGGTAAGCCATTAACATGAACTAGCCATGCATTTCTTGAAAGATCAACAATTTCAAGCTTTGGAAAAACACTTTGAGGAATGTGTATCTAGGATATGGATGTATTATTCGAAGTGAAATCTCTTAAAACACGCATGTCAACATCCATCGTCCCCTGATCCTGAAAACTAAATTAAGATATTGGACAACTTTCTATAGCCAAAACTTTGATATTCGGCCATGCAATTCCTTCCTGTAAGATGTGCTTCAAATCATGCCATTCAATCAAGATCAACTCCTTTAAAATCCTTAAATTCCCACAAAACCTGGCAAATTTGGCAAATCTGAGAAAACATGAGATCGATCAATCTCCCATGGAAAATTGGAGTAAATGAGTAGATAGTAAATTCAGGTATCTTAAAGATCTCTGAGATACCAATCCCTCGGGTAAGTGTATCAATTTAGCACAACCTTTGAAATCAGGATATTCAAACATGGAAGTTTCTCCCAAATTATTCGTTTGGAAGGACAGGTTGTCACATTCTCACAATGCTAGATATTGGAGCTATTGTAGTTTAGAGAATGAATGGGGGAGTTGAGTCAGATTAGTACAACCAGATAGATCTAAATGCGTTAGGCACTTGAGTTCTCCAAAATTACTTGGGATTATGCCACCCTGCATTGAATGATTGTCGAAAGTCCGCGGACGGAGGTTGGAGACAGACAGACGACCGCAAACAAATGGAGACGAATGTTGGAAACAGACGGACGAGAGCAAGCGGAGGGAAGTAAACGGACAGGAGAGGCACACGTTTTGAGCTACCGGAGATGGGACACTTTTGGTCGCCGGGAAGTGGAAAACGTAGAATAGATAAACTACACCCTTAGGCTTTCCCTTGAGTAAGGTTGGACTTTTCCTTTAGGAAGTCTCTGAGAGGTAACATGAGCAATAGTCTCCTCATAGTCAATGAGTCAATGCCTTCTAGCCGAGAGAACCCTTTTGCAACTAACCGTGCTTTGTACTAGTCAAGTGTACCATTTTCCTTGTACTTGACCTTGTACACCCATTTGCAGCCAATCTGTTTGGTCCCAAGTCTGATTTTTCATCAAACTCTCATGTTTGAACTTCGGATTCCATGGCCTTTTCTCATCCAGGTCTCTCTTTCGCCTCCTCAAATAATTGTGGCTCATAGATTTCCTAAACATTGGCCTTCAGAGAAAAGTTGGCCATGTTTGGTTTCTATTTTCTCTTTCCTCTTGATGATCGTCTCTCGATCATTTCACTTATCCGAACATTCCAATTGTGTAGTGCAACCACTTGGGTCTCTTCTTTGGATTCTCCTCATCCTCACCTGTATCTGTGTCATTTGAATGTTGATTCAAGCTTTCTGTATCAGAAGTTACTGTTATCCATCAAAGTTGCACTTCCAGCGAGCCGCCAAAGTTTGAACATTATTGTTCAAAATTCAGAGTTTAGAAGTTCAACCAGTCATAAAGACCAACCTTTTTCTTTTTTTTACATTTCTATAAAAATTGTAATAAGAGATGTTGCATGATGAACTTGTAAAAGGTCTTAGCCACCTTAAGTCCTAAGCGTGAGTTATACTCTGGAGTGGTTTTTTTACTTACTAATTATATTTTGCCGTTTTAAGGCAATTTATAATTTATGAGTTTTTTCACTCAATTCCTCCAGAGTTGAAGTATATGCCCATGGTTAGGCTTGAGCATGGATCTAAGCCTAGTGTCTAATGTATATTACCATGCTAAACATACTCCTAGAGTCTTATGGAAATGTACTAAGTCCCCCTTGAGATTTTTTAATTTTTTCAGTTAATTAAAAAATTGCCAGAATTCGACAATTTTTAATTAAAAAATAAAGATGTATTAAAAAAGTGGTACTAGGGGACTTCATATGCCATGGGGATGCTCATTTTTGGACCTAGAGCACCCATATTACTTAAGTACCCATTTATTTGAGCAAAAATAGTGATTTTAATCACTTAAAAATTAAATTTGCTCAAAAAACCCAAAAAAGTCGAAATAAAATAAAAAAAATCAGCAAATGCCCAAATCAAGGAAACATGTGGGGACATGTTGGAGGCAAAATAAAAGCCCAGGAGTCAAGGTGGTGCCCATAGGATAATGTATGATGGATCAAAGGCATAATTGATGGCATGTATCATGGTATTTGAGCATGTGCCAAAAAGGAGGTGTGCCACTCTTGAGAGGTGGTGCATTCTCATGTGGGCGGCCAACCTCTTGAGAGGTGGCACACCCCATATCCTCTCAAATCTGCTAGATGTTGAGTTGTGGTAGTGTGTGGAGAGGTGGCAGCCCACTCTCCAACACTTGGCTGATTTTCTCTTCCAAGTGGTGCGCCCTCCCTCATGGGAACCTTCACCCATTTGCTATATAACAAAACATTCTCCCATTTGCTTAGTTAGTTGGAGCTTGGGTGATATGCTTGCTATTGTAATCTGTAATATCATTTCTATTTGAATAAAAAGGCTTTGGAGGCTACTCAACGGTGTAAAGCTATTGTGTGTGGATCATCTATATGTATGGTGTATATGAGGTATATGCTTTATTGATTATTTTTTGTAATTGTTGGTGAATCTTGGCCTTGTAAGGGGAGCTATCTCCCAATAGGATAGAAATATAAAGCTTGTTCGCTTCTTATTTCTATTGTCTCATGTATGATAGAAATATAAAGATAGTTTGATTGCATGCTTATTTTGTTTAATTTTCATGCTCTCAAGTTTCTAAATTACATGACACCAATGCGGTTAACCTCTTTGCAAGAAGTTTAAAGTTGTGCAGGATATCTCACTTGAAGGAGAGTCTAAGCTAGCTTGCTGCCCCCTCATTCTTCAAAACTGAGGTGAAATAACATAGTCCCTCCACTTTCCATCGAAGCAGGAGACTCCATTGCCCAAGGCTTTCAAGGAAATCAAGCATTTCTTTTCTCTCTTTCTCATCAAATTCTACATCTTTTGGTTACTTATTCTAAATACACATAAAGTAAAAGGATTGTTGGTTTAAAGGCTGAATTTATCATTTACTTTATGTAATTCAAAGCAAGTAGTTTAGATCTCAAATTTTAAAGAAAGATTTAGTTAGATCTAGCTTGCTTTAGTTCATCTTTAGTCTCTCTTTGTTTGCTAAATTTTAAGGGCTAAAGATAGGTGTTTTCCAAAGGGTTTAATTTCTATATTTGAGCAAAAACTTACTGTCTTTATATTTTTGTTTTAGGACAGCAAAAATAATAGTAAGAAAAGGGTATTTCTAGTTAGTTAAATTCAGAAATTTATTTGTTTATCATAAGATTGTACTTAGAATTTTTTTGTAGTTTTATAAACTAATAACCCAAAGCACTCTTAAAGTGTCTTTGGCCATATTTGCATCTTGTTTGTTCGTTGATTTTGTGCAAGTTGGTACAAGGACAAGAGGAAATTCTACCGAAAATCTAAGAACTTGAAGTATCCAAGACCCCCAAAGTGGTCCTATTTTGTTAAAACATTGTAAAAAGTGAAATTTTTCAGTTTCACAATCCATATATAAGGATCCAATCTCACTTGAAGAAATCTAAAGACTCTTAAAAGAGCACTTGTAATGGTGGTAATAAAATCAGTGAGCCAAGGGAGGCTTCACTTTGCTTTTACCGCCGGGAGGGTGTGTTGTGCTTCAGGATCTTCCTCTTGATTGGTTTCTTGTCTTTCTTTGGTTTCAAGCACTTCAACAAGTTCATTTTCACTTCTAAATTTAAAAGCAAAGCACAACAACTTAGTTAGGTTTTTCCTTTTTTGCAAAACAACTAAAGTTGGCAAATAAACCATCCCCTCAGCTCCTCGAAAGAGGACTGGTTAGTGTGGATTAGTAATTAGTCTCACATTTCAATTTCAGTATTTTACTTCTTGTTTAAAAATAAACAAATTCCCCTCAGCTCTCGGTGTGGTTCCTGACCCTTCCAGTTGCGAGCTAGTCTCAATCTGTTGGAAGTAAGGCAGGCAATCTCTAAAGTAAGTAAGGCAATCTGCTGGAAGTAAGTTTCATACACGCTGTGTTGGTCAGTGGTTGATAGATTAATTAGGACAATCTCTAAAGTAGTTAGCTTAATGCGCGGGAAAACACCTTGAAGTGACCTGCGAAGTAAGGCAGGCCCTCTCGAGACCTGGCTTCCCTCCCGTTTTGGACATCCAACACTTTGAGTGAGTTTACTGGTGAGACCATTGGGTTTCGGTAAACTCTCCGCAAGTTTCCAAACAAAGAGCTAACCTCCAAGGAGGCCCAAACCATTTCATTAACTCAACATCAATTTATCTTAATAAAACACACGAACTACATTGCCCATGATTCACTTTAAGGCACTGATCTTATTTTTACACTCAGCAAAGCCACATGCTTCACTTTACATTATTTGATATCTATTTGAAGCAACTTTAATATTACTCGCATCTAACAAATGTACCTGAGTATCCTTTTATGCAAGTATATGCTTGATGTTATATCGTGGATGGATAATTGGTTTATGTGTATTTCAATTTATGGTTGATTGTTGAATGAATAATAAACTCCTTGATTTAATTTCTTGTATTTAGCTTAGTTCAAGCCATAGTATATTTGTTAGGGACTACCCCCCTTGACTTCGCTAGGAGTTGGCCTAGACGAAGGAGTTGAGGATTAGGTGACAGCACCTTAACTCTCACTTGCTCCCAAGG
>CBVK0103725112.1:0-10592 GCA_900067695.1 Picea abies
GCTAGAAAGTAAGTTGGTTGTAAGATCCATTTGTTGGAAGTGCATATCGACCGTGTGAATTTCCTCTTCATAATTTTTTTCAAATGTTGTGTGAGCAACAACATATGTTGTAAGTTTGCGGAAATCTTTGGGCACATCAACCTCATCTTCACCACACAACACCAATTTGCTCCACAAATGTTGGAACCATGGCTTGTTATGAGCTAATAATCTTATTAATGTTCACACGAATGAAATTTTACAGACCATTTCATGTTATATAATTCTAAATAAATAGAGTAGTCCATGCAACCAACTCTATGAATTTAGAAAGACACATAGATTGAACTCTGTGTATTGTAATGATAGAGAAAACAAGGTGTGAAAGTAGCTAACGATGAGCAACTATGTAAAGAAATTCAATGTTTTAGTTTTAGAAGATCCAGATGAAAACACGGATGGATGATCCTTTTGTGATGTGCCCATTCCTCACCTTCCAAGCCCACAAGGCCCTCTCTAACCACTTAGTTAGAAAATGGATTCAAAGGAGGCGAATTATAATGCCAAAGCATGATGGACAATACCTGAGTGATAAGTTCAGGGTGGAGACCAACCCAAGAAATAAAATCCTCACCTATATCATATCATAGACAAGATATCTAATTAGAGAAGAAGAATCATGAGGATTGTTGATTAAAGAATTTGAGATATTAATTAATGCATTAGTGGGTGTCTTGCATCCAAGGTATGTAATTACACCAACCTAGTATCTAGGCTTAGATTTAGAAGAAGAAGCTTAGTGAATGCTTTGAAATTGTGCAACAACACAAGGACAAGAAAGTGCCATAGATTTTAGTCCAATAATGATAATGAGGATATTAAACTTGAGGGAATACACCATGTGTCCATGCAAGCATGGGTGTAGATTTGAGTAGTGTTATTAGACCATTGGAATACGAAGCATGATCAATGATCATAGTACAATTCTATGAGATGTTTTGTTTATATATTTACAAATATAGTTTTCTTGGAATTGATTAGGAGTTCAAGATTCAAGATTCAATAATTGTTTTGTCCAAGACAATCAGTAAAACATGGTGAAAGGGAGAATATCTAAGGATTGAAGCCAAAAAACTCATTACACCTAGTGTAGCTAGGTGTGTCTATAATGTATGTAGACATCTCAAATATATAAAATTAATAAAGTTATAAATGAAAAATAAAAAAGTAGCCAACCATAATAGTTATAAAAATATATATTAAAGTAAATGATCATAGACCCATCTTAAGTATGGATCTTTTAAGCACTGAGAATAATATGTATCTATTTATTTTGATCCATATGGGTGCTTATTAGATATGAGGTTAAGAAATGACATGCTACTTTTGATGTGAAATCAAGATCCTTATGTATTTCCAAAGTCTCTCTATAACCTTTTTCATTTCTTCCTGATCACTTGAATAAGTCACAATAATCATATTTTATAGTTTAAATGAGAGCTTAATCCCATAGGAATGTTCAATGTTGCCTCAAACAATATTTTGAACTCCACACCAACGATGAGATTGTGCAATATGAGAACTTTGCATGCTTTGATAGGTCAAATGCAAATTGAGTCCAATGTTGACTTTGCTAAGAACATTTAAAAAAAAACTAGAAAACGGTATCACTAATACAAACATAAGAAAAATAAAGATTGCACAAAGGTCAATTGCATCTTAGATCGAGTAGTTATTACTCAAGACATCGGAAAAGCAAGGTGAATTCTAATCCCATTATGAGGGAGATGTGTAATGTCCTTGCCTCAAATCACACGCGACATAAGTCCACTCAATATAATATTTAAAAAAAGGCTCGGTGTGGATAAGATGTTTAATATATATATATATATAGAATTCAAAAAAATAAGAAAAGAATACCAAGCATATATACATGTACACCAGCATAGATCGATCTTAGCTCCTAATTTTTATGCACTTGGAAGATTTGCATATAATTTTTTTAATCCATCTCTATGGTTGATAAATTTGGAGAAGATGAATCTACATTGGTATAGGATCAAGTATCAATTAGGTGACAAAATTCTAATAAATTGAGTGATGGAAAATAAAAGATGTTTTGTAATCTTTTATCATACATCTAATGGCTATCAGGTCAATAATTGATTTCCTTTTAACATGATGTTTTTTGTTTTCATAGCAGTGAAAAACTTACATGGTCTTACTTGGTCTTTCTGTTAGCTTTTCAATATGTTTTGTGCCTAAAATCATATATTCAATATTGTTTTTGTTTTATTTCCCTGTGTTATAGCACAAAATGCCACACCTATGCTTTTGTGCCATGGCCTAACCATTTCCTAGTGCTTGCTAGACGTTTCCCCAAAATATCTCTCAAAAATCATCTAAAAAACATGCCCTAAGAGAATATACATGGGTTTACCTAGTGCAACACATGAACATCTACAAATTTCCTCACTGCAACCAGTGGATGCCCTCATTTTTGGTGAAAAATAAAATAATTCCATATTTTCACGTGGGTTTTTTGGTTGGCCTCGTTTCCCAGTGACCCTTTCCTGTACTCAACGAAATCCAAATCCCCAAACCTCTTTGGGAAGATATAAAACAATCATTGAGGGATAAGGAGAGGTCAAGTCCTTTTATGCAAAGTTATGCTGCCAATATCAAGCAAGCCTCCCTTCCCTATAATTCTCTTAGCAAAATCCTTGAAACTCCTTTTCCAACACCTTTTTATTACATTATATGACTATAGAGTGCCTCCTTATCTCTATTTCATTCATTGAAGGAAGATTTCATTGGTTGATTTGATGCTTGAGGATTCCTGGAGGAACCCAGTCAGTTGGCTTCAAGACGGTGCCTAAAGGATCGACAAGGTTGTAACTTACTTTTTCCACTTGCTAATAATAAAAGAATTTGTTTTCCCTTAGATTTTGTCTTCAATCTATGTTCATCTCTATGCTTACTTTGAATATGACATATAATATGTGCATGCTTTGGATTGTATAACTACTTTCATTGCATCCCTTGTTTTGTATCTATCTTACAGGCTGGTTCCAATAGAAGATCAAGATCTCTTCAACGAATTGGAGCGGGGATCGACATCCGATGGGAGAACAAGGTACACTTTGTTTTCTCTTCTATATCCCTACTATCTCCTAATTTTAAGTAGTTATTTTCTTTAGCCTTAGTGTGCTTGTCTTTGAGGGGAGACCATTGTCTATGCCACTTAGTCTTTCTCTGTTGTTATCTAGACCCAAGATCACAGGGGAAAAATTTCTTAATCAGAATTGGCGACTCCACTTGGGATACTCCTAGTTGGGTTAGTTTGGTTGAGGTGTCTTTCTTTCTTTCTTTATCTTTGTTTGTTGGTTTCTGAGTCTTGTACATTGTCTTTTAGCCTCACAGGACCTCTTGCTATGTCCCAAAGCCCTCTATTTCTGAGTGGTGTTTTTATTTTCTGACCTTACCTTGCTATCCATGTGTTGCATGACTATAGCTCGCGTACATCCACGGGTTGCAACTCTGCATCTCGTAGATATATGCGAGTTGCCCTGATAATAGGCATAAACCTATGTGAAGTTGATTTTTTTTAAATTTCTCTTCCTTTTTGGGTTGAATGCTAGGTTGGATCAGTCACCTGGGATTTCCCGTGTCTTTGTTTTCTTTCTCTCTATTAAGTTATGAGTGTTGGATATACCGAAAAGGTTAAAATCTTTTCTTAGACTGTTTAGTATAAGGTTTTTTTTAGTAGACTAGAAGAATATCCTTGTTTGTCTGGATTTCCAGATTCATTGTCTTTTCAGTGGGGTATTGGTTGAATGATTTATTTATTTTTGCCTTCTTTCTACCTTGCTTTAAATAAATATATGTATTTTCATTCCAGTGCTTATTTTTTTCTTTTGTAAACGAAAAAGATTAAAAAAAAAGTATATTCATGTTTGTTTACTTCTCATTTCTTGTACCATTGCCTTTCATATTTGCAAGAAAATAGATAGTTACTTATCATTCAGGTAGTCACATTATGCTTTGGTAGTGGTAACTTTTTTTATCAAAAAAGAAAAGAATCTAGTAGTATAAGTTCTGCATTCTTATATGCATTTGCATCTTGAAGTGTTCTAAATATTGCACTCAAACTCCTGTTTTCATTTGAAAAATAAAATAATTTGCTTCATAAGTGTTGTTGCATCTACTTGGAGTTGAAGAAAACACTTTTATGTTCTTATATTTCATTTCTTTTGGATTCGGTCTAAAGCATCACCAAAAGTTTCATCCACACCCCATTTGAGTAAAACCATCCTAATAAAATGAACGCATAATTAAAATTTATTAGAAAACTTTCATTTTTTTAGGGTAAACCAAAAAGTTTAGGCTATGTACTTGGCATAGGTTGGAGGGTAAATTTATCCAAGGCCACTAAACAAACACAATTTTTTGAGATAGGGAGTTTAGAATGTAGATTTTAACCTTGTGCAATATTTACTGCAAACAAATGTTCAGTAAAAGAACATAAAAGATACAATGGAAAATACAAACATTACACATATAGTTTTCCCTTGGAAACTCAAATCGGGAAAACCAACATATTTTATATTCATTCATTCTGATACATTCTTTACAATACAATATACATATAGGAGCCGACGACATCCAAAACCCTAACCCAATGACCTGGATTAGTCAACAACCCTAATTCCTAAACCGAAAATAGCAAACCATCGACAAAAAACTATGTATCGAAAAAACGCCCAACAATGGTCATGAAAATCGAGGCAACACAAAAAACGAGGCAAAAATGCAACATGTGTCCCAAGGCAAAGAATATAACACATACCCAACATCCAACACATCCAATGATTTCTTTAACACTCCTTCACTTTCCAAATCATAGAATAGAGCATCATCAAAGTCTTGGAAAGGGAAATGAATTACCACATTATCTTCTTCTTGTGTAGGAGAAATGGAAGCTTGGATGATTTCATCAAATGGAGGAGCAAACACCATCACTTCATCGTCATTAGGAGCTTCTTTGTCTTCAACATGTTCACAAGGAAACTCATGCTCTTCC
This sequence comes from Picea abies, assembly GCA_900067695.1. Taxonomy (NCBI): domain Eukaryota; kingdom Viridiplantae; phylum Streptophyta; class Pinopsida; order Pinales; family Pinaceae; genus Picea; species Picea abies. Next base: position 5,063 of record CBVK0103725112.1, read on the forward strand.
TTGTAATCTTCCTCATGATTCACCTCTTCAGGCTCTCGTTCTTCAATGAAGTCTTTGTTATCTTTGATAGAATCATGAGGTAGTTCTTTGTCCTCTTCAATGAGTTGGTAACCTTCTTCGTAAATCTCTTCCTTGGGTTCTTGGTCTTGAGCACGATACACTTCGCTGATATTTTCTAGAATATCAATGGTGAACCCTTCGTCCTTAAGGACTATTGTGAGATTTCGAAAGACATCTTCATATGTCTGGCATTGTGGTTTCGAAAAGTCAAGAAACCTACTGATGAGATTTGTGAAAGAGGATACACCCTTTGGTTTTCAACAACTCTTGATCCATTCTTGTATAAATGATGGCAAGGAAAGTATAAACAATTTTACCAACACATCCTCATCTCCAACCTCTATATCATGTATATACTTCAAGAACTCTACAACCTGAGTAAAGGGAAGACCTCTGAATCTTGGAGAGTTCTTCGACCATTTTATGTCAAAATGATGTGTGTATCTTAAAAAATTTAAAAATTGATAGAAGGATACGTTTGCTCCTAGGGTGCCATGATTCCATTTCTTGAAAATATCACAAAGTTGAGAGTAGGATGGCACATTGGAAAATGTCAATGGAGTCACCGGATGGTCCCCTTAGGATCATCAAAGGAAGGTGAGGGAACTACCCTCAGTGGATTCGCCAGGTAAGCTTGTAAGATGGGGCTTCAGGAGAAAGCTTACCAAAAGATGTGTCGTTGAGGATAATGACTCAATCCTCCTGGAAAATGGTGCCAAAATGTTATCGCGGGATTTGTAGTTGTGTAAATCCCAACACAATATCACCAAATCTTGCGTAACTATAGGAAATCCTACCACTGTCACCTTAGTAAGAAATCTCCTCATTTTAGTGATGGAGGAGGTCCACCACAAGGGAGGCTTCCCTGGTGACCTCAAGGGGTCAAAGTAACAAGTTTGATAGCCAAGCCTACTGCCCCCTCTCTTTATCACCTAAGTCAATGTCTAGGTCAAAGGGAAAAGAGGTATGAAGTTTGTATGAGTACCTGCCCATAACAAGAACACTTATAACATGTATATGAAGATTTACAAGTACAAGTATGCAAATAAAATCTTTTAAAGACACTAGACAATGAAAGATGTTATGGCTATTGTAAAATTGTAGCATTTAACATTGGTACAACAACAATACATAAATTGTAACAACAACAAAAGTTACACTTCATAATTGCAACAATTTATCATGAAAATTTAGCATTTATTCAATAGAACATTGTCCAATCATTAGATGCAATTTTTGGTTATGTTAAGCCACTATTAGAGCAATGTATGTGGAAAATTAGTGTATGTTAGTATGGTTGTAGCAAACATTTACAACATCAACAAGTAAATTAAGTTAGCTCAAGTTAATAAAAAGCTTGAGATAATGAAAATTGAGAGTTTGTTGATCACTTTCACCACAAGAGAGATGAAATGATTAGTGCCTTAGGGATATGGAGTCTTTTATTGTTAGAAAAACAAGATCACAGAGCAACAAAATAAAACAAATGATGAAATAAAACATAGAAGATACATAATACAATAGAGACACATATATGTGTGTTTTGCCCAGTGTGGGCTACGTCCACCTGAGAAATTGCCAAGTCCTTCATTTTTATTATCCAACAAAATGAAGTGATACAACCTACAACACACCTGTTGTAACTTCCTCTTCTTTTTCTCTGAATCTCCTCACTCAGAATACAATATTCTCTATGATACATAGCCACAATACAGTGCTCTCATGCAAAACGGGTTGCCTTTTTGGGAGAAAACCCTAACATAACTTCTATCGTGAGATTTGCGACCTTATAATGAATGGTCCAAATTGACTACGAAATTACAATATATTTGCGACCTTATAATGAATGGTCCAAATTGACTACGAAATTACAATATTTTTCAAGGCAATTTTCCCAAAAGAATTCCTCGAGGGGCTCTTCCCCCAGACCCCTGGATGGGATCCCACTAGCACCCATGCTCCCCAGCTGGGGGGGTAGGACCCCCCCGAACCCCGGACAGAAGGGGACTAGGCATACCTGCATATAAATCAGGAAGATAATCAGGCTCCACAAACAACATTTTACAACAACAATACAATGTGTTTGGAGAATGATATTAGCAAGATCAAAGAGATAGGGTTTGGAATCTAAGGTGCTAGCACATTAGGTCCTTAGATTCCAAGCCTTAAAGAGAAGGATTGTTAGAGTGAAAACACTTTTGGGAATAACAACATTTTCTCCCTTCTTAAGTTCTTGAATTAAATTATAATCAAGAGTCTATAATCAAACTCCTAAAGTGCTAGCACTTTAGGGCTTTAGGAGCTTAACCCTAGGTAGGATTTCCTTCACAAAATTGTGGATGAAATTAAACTTGTGAGAGGAGGAATCACTTATGCTCCTCTCTTAGGGTTTTACCAAGCAAAAATCTTCAATATGAAGAAGTAAAATTTACCATAAACATTGAACAAAATGAAATGAAATTGCAGAAATTTACTTACTTCACCAAAATATGACAAGAGAAAACCCTAATTGCAGCAAATTCATCCAAAAATCAACAAAGAATGATCCACACTTGTCCTCCAAGAGATAGTGAATGAGTAAAAAAAGCCAATAACCCCAATAGGGCAAAAATTTTAGATTTGTCTCTCACTTGTGTGAGAAGAATGTGATGGTAAAATGAGTCTTGGCTAGCCATATTTACATGGGAAGTCCTAGCCACCAAAAGACTAATGAAAAGTCATGTCTTTACACAAGAGGGTCGACTTCTTTAATTTCCCTTTCAATTTACAAAAAATGAATTTTACTTAAAATAAAACCCTAAAGAGGGTGACGTCATGCCCTAATAGGGTGACGCTAGGCTCATGAGAGGGACATCAAGGCTAAAAAGGTGGAACATTGGGCCTCCAAAGGCCATATGTCCCTCTCTCAAGTGTCGAGGTCTATGATGCGTGTCTCATCCATCAATAAATCCATCAAAACCCTAACCCCTATGTGACATCATGGGCTAGGAAGGTGACATCTAGGCCTCCAAAGGCAAACGTTCAAGTGGAGAAGGGTGGAATCCCATCCTCTAGCCATGCCAAGATACCTCCAAAGGAAACGTCCTTCATCTTCAAGGTGAAACACTCATCATCAAATGGTGCCCCATATGTGGGGTGTAGCATCCATCCTATGGGAAAGGTCCTACAAAGACAAACAAGTACACCCTCCAAGGGTCCACAAGTCATATGAATCGTGCCAAGTAAGCCACATCTAATAAGAGAACCACCCAAACACGTGCTTTCCTCATAAAGGGAAGATCATGACCATCGATCAACTTGCCTATTGCACGTCCAACCTTAGGACCAATGTAGGCTCCAATATGCCATTTCAATGATTCCAAGAGAACGTATATGAGCATGGGTGTGGGATATTCAAAGATTCATCCTTCTTTGGTACATTTATCCTTCCCCCACCAGCTCTTGCCCAAAATGTGGCAGATATTAACATGATCTCTTCCATTACTAATGGATCCCTCAGATGTGTTGGTCCTTGGGTGGTACCAACCCCTTTAGAAGTAGAGTCTCATGGAGTGCAAATGTCGCTCACAGTGGTTGAGATTTCCTATCAGATGATACCGAGAGTATTTGCCGACCCTATTTCGAATCTCCAACATGATGTGAAATTTGATCAATATTCCAAGCTTATATGGGTCATCACTCCTCTTCCCACGTCACATGAGTTCCTTGATTTTGAGATGCCTTCAGATGAGGCCATCATGGAAGTCATGGCTACATTTGAAAATCCATGGGATGAAATGCATCATCATGCGTCATTTATTCCTGATTTGGAATGCTTATAGGATGACATAAAAAATCTTGATTTCACTGATAATGTTCAATGTTACCAATTTGCCATCACGTATTTTTTGAAGGGAACTTGGCAAACATCTCGAATACCATACCCATTGAAATTTCGGTGAGGCCAGGTGTCATGGAACATGTCCCGATATTTGAAAACTATTCCCCTGAAGAAATTGAACTTTATACTGCCTTATTTAAAGAATTCCATGATGTTTTTTCTTGGTCATACAAAGAAATGCTTGGTATCGTCCCCTATATTGTTGGGAATGAAATAAAAATGTATGCCAGAAACAAGCCTATTTGATAGAAATTCCAACCAGTAAACCTGAGAAAACTATTTCCATCAAGGTGGAGGTTGAAAAGCTTCTCCATGTTGGTTTTGTCCACCTAGTTCCCATGACTTAATGGGTATCCAATCTTGTTCTAGTTGCTAAGAAACAAGGCACCATCAAGGTCTATGTGGATTATAGGGATTTGAACAAGGCTTGTCCTAAAGACAATTATCCCACCCCCTTCATTGATAGGATTATCGATGAATGTGCCAATAGTGAGATCTTCTCCTTTATGGCTGGTTTCTTCGACTATAATCAAATCCATATCAAACTAGAAGATCAACACAAGACTGCCTTCATTTTCCCTTGGAGTACTTTCGCTTATCAGAAGTTGCCATTTGGTCTGAAAAATGTTGGAGCCACATTCTAGTGGGCCATGTCATATGCTTTCCATGACATCAAACATATTGTAGAGGCATACTTAGATGATTTAGATGTTGAGTCTCAACGATGTGACACTCATCCTAGTCACTTATGGGCCATCTTTGCCTGATGTCGTTGCTATAATATATGTTTGAAGACACATAAGTGAATCTTCTATGTGGTAATTGGGTGCTTGCTAGGCTTCATCGTGTCCAAGTGTGGGATCATGGTTGATCCCTTGAAGGTCGAGGTGGTTGTTCAATTTCCTCCTCATTGTACCATCAACCAACTTCAAAGTTTGAAAGGGAAGGAAAACTTCTTATGTACATTCATTGTCAATTATGTCGAGACAACGAAAGGATTTATGTGCTTATTGAAGAAAGATGTGCCTTTTGTATGGGGTGACCATCCCAATGATCATTCAATGCCTTGTTGTCGATCCCATTGTTGAGCCCTCTCGATTATGTTTGGGACTTCTTTCTCTATCTTATTGCTTCTGATTCCACCATTGGAATGGTGATCGTCCAAGATGATAGTGTGTCGAATAATACGCCATCGGGCTAAAAAATACCTCATCATTGATGACACTCTTTATCACCATGGGGTAGATTTGATTTTACTTCGATGTCTTGTCCATGAGGAATTTGAGTGAGTTATGAATGAATGCCATGCTGGAGCATGTGGCAGTCTTCTTTTTGGTCTTGTCATTGCACATAATATTTTGCATGTAGGATACTTTTGGCCCACGATCTTCAAAGATTGTATGCATGTGTTCTAGAAGTGTCTCCCTTGTCAAGTCTTCACTGGGAAAATGCATGCTCATGCTACTCCACTACATCATGTGGTTATCATTGGTCCTTTTGTAGCGTAAGTTGTAGGTTGGGCAAAGCCCGACCCAACCACGAAACAAGTGCTACAACTTTGGGAATCCTACACCCAATGTCACCTCGATG
>CBVK0103725197.1:0-13963 GCA_900067695.1 Picea abies
AGTGAAAGACTTGCTAGAATGGTGGTAGCTTATCTATGAGAAGAGATGTGTCCACTACCTGAATTCGCAAGAAGATGATTTTTACAATGAGGCTCCAAAGGCCTTTTTTATCATAAAGAAAATCCAAAACCCTAACCCCGGAAGATGAAAAGACAACAGTTTTGTTGACCCCATTTTGGGTAGTTTAGTGTATCAACTTCCCGAGGGCATAACTTTAGCATACGATCTTTGTTTGGGACACACGATATCTCATTGGAAAGGTATGCTCGAGGAGATTCATTTTGGGGGCTCAATCAGAGGCTTTGGCTATCATTGAGAATATATATCATGAAAAACCTTCATTTAGGCCCTCCAAATGGCCCAGGAACTTAAAAACTACTAAAAATAGAGTAAATTACCAGAATTGCGAGAAAATTATTTTGAGCGAGTTGGAAAAGGTGGGTCGCCAACGATATCCACCTGGATAAATCCTCCCTAGAGAGGGAAAAATGTTTGTTGATTCTTCATCTTGATGAGTTTATTTCCTTGTTGGCGAAGTTGCACTACTTAGCTTGTTGAAGGTTGTCACGAATCTGTGGCTGGAAGGATTGGAAATTTTTAACCAGTCCAGATACATGAGATGCTTATGTGTAGAAGGAATATTTATGTTTTGTTGAAATCTTATCGACCTGCTTATGTTGGATAGAAGGTGCTTAGACTAAGGCTGCAGTGGTGCTCTTTTTTTCATGCTTTGAGCAAACTGTGAAGAAGATGAATTTTGTAGTATGAGATACTACCTTGCAACACTGTTTAGGTGGGAAAATATTTGTAATTACCTTTGGTATCCTGTAGAGATGACTCCCTAGAGTAACAATAAAACTATGGGGTCAAGACTCATAAATAGCATGACACTTCCATATATATGGCTGGCCCAAGAGAACATCACATATATCCAAGGGGGAAACATCACATAATACCTCGTCCTTGAAGGGATAGCTTCCGTATGAAAATCGACAATGTTGGATGACATGAAGATATTGTCCCAAGCGAAGCCACCCGATATTGTATGGTTGCAGATGTGGTGTTTTATACAATCCCAATTGTTTGACAGCCTATGCTAAGATGAGGTTCTTCTAGCTTCCGCTATCAATAATAAAATGCTATGCTAAGATGAGGTTCTTCTAGCTTCCGCTATCAATAATAAAATGCAGTGGGGTCCCCTCCACCCACATCTGTGAATGAAAAAGGCACTACCCCTCTTCAGAATATGTTGGTTCTTTTGGTTGAATTGTTGCGGTCACCACATTAGAAGTAGGGTGTGCGTCAATGATTTGTTTTCTATGAGTATTTTCATAATCAAATTCTGAATTAGGGTTTGGCTCCTTGTATTTTATCCTGACCACCAATGACTATTTTGAGCGACATTCATCAGTGTTGTGCCAGAGGAATTTGTGGAAATCACACCAATTTCTAGTGTCCTTCTTCGTCTTTATGTGACCCTTATTTTCCTGTAGCTTGGACTAGTTTTGGGGATGTTGTTTGTCAGGGTCGTCTTTATCATACTTTGGTTGTTGTGGATTTTTAAAACCGAACTCCCATTTGTTTTGGTTCTTAAACTTCTCCTCAATTTTAACAGCATATCGATAAGCAGAATCGAGTGATGAGATGTCCAGAAAATCCATTTTAGTTTGGATGTATCTATGTAGATCCCCATGGTCTTTCAGAACCAAATTTCATTTGGAGTATTTGATACCCAGCTTGGTGCGCAAGGTATGGAAGGTATTGGTGAACTATGGAAATGATTTGCCCCTTTCTTGTGATAGTGTGGTCCATCTCATGTAATGGTCTTCATAGTTTCCAATAGGGTAATATTGTTCCTTTACCGCATCCACAAAAAAAATCCCAAGTGGGCTCGACCCCATATATTCCAGAATACTCTGTGGAAATTTTCTCCTAGTAAGTTTCCCACCAATGTTTGAGATGGGGGAGAGCCTTAAGGAGTGTGAAGGTGATATTTTCCCTGTCGAAGAAATTATGAACAAAGAAATAACCTTCTAGCATATTTAACCATTTTTCTAGGGCATCTGCATCTATCTGTCCTTCAAATATGGGAATATTAAAATTAACTTATACCTTGAAAAGCAAGGTGCCTCCAAAGTGGCCTCTTGATGAAGACGTGCATGTTGTTATCGGCAAACATTGAAGGATGTGGGAAAAATTCTTCGTCATTTCGTCGCTCTGTTGCGTGAGAGCTTACTCAAGAAACAGATTAATAGAATCTTCTTCTCTGTCATTTTTCTTTTCTTCCGTTGTGGAGGATTTCTTGGGTGTGCGAGAGCAATTGTCCTTAAGAGAGACAAGCTCAAGACCCAACTTGCTTTACTTGGACCTCGTTGTGGACATGCACTGAAAAATGATCAAGAGCAGCCTACTCTAATACCACTGATATAGATTATTTTTTAGAACAAAATGAAAGAAGAGATATTACAATGAAATACACATAAATATTGCCAGAAACAGAGAAATACAGTAATGCATGATTTCTATTAATGAAAGAAATGTACAGAGATTGTAAAAATACAGATTGAAAGACTTGCTAGAATGGTGGTAACTTATCTCTGAGAAGATCTGTGACCGATACTCACATTCGCAAGAAGATGATTGGTACAATGAGGCTCCAAAGGCCTTTTTAACATAAGTAAAATCTAAAACCTTAACCCCAAAAGATGAAAAGCCAAAAGGTTTGCGGGCCCCGATGGGTGTTTCTTATCGAAAGGTCTAACCGAGAAGAATGATATTCGTTTGGGGCGCTCGATACACCATTGGAAAGGTCTAACCGAGAAGAACGACTTTAGACTAACCCAAGTTAGTGCCATGAACAATCTTTTGGGCCCCAAATCCTAAAAAAACGTCGTTTAGGGACTCAAAACGACCTTGGAAGTTTGGGACCCAAAAAACTGCCAAGGTGGAAAACTGATTTTCGAGCCAATGGACTAGGTGGGTGGCCACCGATATCCACATGAATCTTCAGTAGTGTCAAAATTCATAACTAGTCGGATCGAAGATTCATCAGCCCCAATCACGGACAACAATGTGGCTCGTTGTGTGGGCCAACTTTGCAACACTTCCAAGGCAGACATCGCATAAGGCGTCTGGGCCAGATCTTCAACAATAGAATAGTTGGGAGTGGATCAAGCATTGGGGTTGTGTGACGCACACTTATACACACCTTTCGGTATGTGTGACATTGTTTACTTCTTAGGCTTCTCTATATGGAGAGAATTATGACGATCTGAAGTTTTTTTTCATTTAGACACCAACTTAGGATTACCATAATCGTGAGACCAAGTCAACAAATCTACCTCCTCTTCTTTCTTATGGTTCACCATGCTGATGAATGAACTTGAACCATCTAACAAAAGTTCATTTTGGGTGTCCCCTTGTGGATTTGTATTAGAATATCCCTCCTACATATTTTGCCCTTGTGGGAATGGGTTCCTTAGTACAACAGGTTGTTGTTGTGCTAACATGCGGTGGGCCTCTTCCATTTGTGAGCAGTGATGGGTAAGGTGATAGCCCCACAAATATTGCAAGGCAATTTTACCTTCTTCTTCTTCTTCTTCTTCTTTTCCCCCCTATCCTTTGCATCGAATTTGGTGTTTTTATTACCTCCACCTCCTTTCTCATCCTTTCCCTTTTCACCTTTCCCTTCGGATTGTTGAGTACCCTTAGGGGTTGTCAATTTTACATCATGAACATCTTACGACTGGATGGTGGGGGTGGTCAAAGTAGTAGCTTGACCAACCACATACGGATGAATAGTCATCTATTGCATTTGGTTTGTAACCAAATCTGTGGATGTGCTTTTAACGGACCCAACAATGGCATCAACATGTGGTCTAAATTTTTCTTTCGATGGATCAAAACCGGGTCATGATGCACCCGGTATAATATCATAAAGGATCCCATACTACGAGTAGATCAAGTCTAGTTGTTGGTCACTAAATATCACCTCTTCCTCTAAGGAAACTCTTGATGTGGATACATCTTTGTAGATGTATGGCAATAAAGACTTAAGGAACCATTCCAACAAAAATTTAGGAGGAAATTTGGTTTTGATCAGCCTCTTCCTTCTTTGCCACTCCTAGAAATGTTGAAAAAGTGAGTGGCCTTATCTTGTTTAAGTGTAGACAAGAGGTCGGTGTCGACATCGTATTGGAAAGAAAGTTGGAAGTGGTTGAGGAAAAAAAAATCTAGATCGTGAAACGTGCAAAATGCTCCATTGTCAAGTTTGATGTGTCACTTCATTGTGACTCCTGTAAGAGTGCGCTGGAAAATATGAAGTTGGATGGAATCATTATTTAAAGAGTTCGATGAACACCATATATGAAATATCATCGCATGATCACCAGGATATTCACTAGACTTTCCTTCAAACTTAGGGATGTCCGAGGGTAATTTGGTGGGGACTGATGGCCAATTTCGATCATGGCAAACTGGATCGTTCATAAGCTTTGACAGGCCTGCCAAGTTCAACCTTTCCAGAAAAGGTAGCCTTAGATGGGGCCCTCAATTCCGACTAGCCGCATTGGAATTTTCGTGTTGAGAACATACCAGAAAATAATACCCTGGATTGGTACTGGCACCAGATTGATAGGAAGATCTTGTGGATGGTCTAGGGTTTTGAGTGAAACCTTGTTGACCCTATTTAAATGGAAGAAAACCTCCACCCATATGGTTCCATACAAAAAAGTGGGATTGCCTCATGTTGAGACCCCTTGCGACAGAAAAATTCCTTGCATTGGGACTCTCTAACCGAGAAAGGGGTTGCCCCCTAAAAAGATCCCTTGTGAAGAGTAGGACCCTTGCATGGGATTCCACTGGCCTTGGAAGGAGTTACCCCCTTCTAACACTCCAGATGAGGGAAAATGATTACTCCCAAACCCACCATATAATGTGAACGGATTGGAAGAATATGGAATGCTAGCGGATTGGAATTTGCTTCCCATAGAATCGCCCCATTCCACAAAGGGATTAGGGCTAGAAGACAGAAAAGGATCACTTCTAAGAGAGGGGAACATTGGAAGAATATGACCTTTGCCCCAAGGGAAAGCTTGGAAGGGAATCAAAGAACTCCCAGTACCAATATTAGTTTCTTGGGGAATTGACCGATAACCAATCAATATGTTCTCCATGTCGATAGACGACATACCAAATGAAAAGACATTACATGCCAAAGGTAATGACGAGGTCGTACCCAAAGGTTGAGTGGACCCAACTATCAACAACACGAAGTCATTAATCAACGTGACTAATGTGGATTGAACCACATTAGTCATTTGGTTGGATATGAAAGGCAAAAAAAATCCCCCTATCATTATCGTTGATGTGGGGGTTGTGAGGGTCCCATACCCAAAAATTGATGTCAGTGGTAGCATCAGACGGGTGCTTCCACATTGGCATGTGTCTAGCATGTGGAAGTCGTCGAAAGCCTTCTATCCTTGAGTTTCCTTAGTTAAAATAAATTAATTTAAGTGAAGTGATTTTTTTAGTTAATTAAGTTATTTAAGGAAAGTGCTAAAATTAATTAACATGTAATCTTAGCATGTAAATATCAAGTGGGTATGAGAAGTAATCTTAATTGTCTATCACTTTGGAAATTAAATTTAGATTATAACTCATAATTATATTCGATGGAAGTTAACGCCACCATTCCAAGTGCCTTCCACCACCTTTCATCAGCCATCGTGGTCTCTTTTCAGCACACCCCCCTCCCAACAGTCCTGCAACGTATATTCATAACATTATTTACATTTGTCGACCTTTTATACTAAGGTCCATTCAAAACCACACATTCACATCTTTGAGTCTGCCATAGTTCTTGGCCAGTATAGTTATTTTTACAGACTAGGGGAAACAGGGTGTTACACTAGCATGTGGAAGTCGTCAAAAGCCTTCTATCCTTGAGTTTCCTTAGTTAAAATAAATTAATTTAAGCGAAGTGATTTTTTTAGTTAATTAAGTTATTTAAGGAAAGTGCTAAAATTAATTAACATGTAATCTTAGCATGTAAATATCAAGTGGGTGTGAGAAGTAATCTCAATTGTCTATCACTTTGGAAATTAAATTTAGATTATAACTCATAATTATAAATTGTCTATCACTTTGGAAATTAAATTTAGATTATAACTCATAATTATAAAAGCAAGGCTAGGGTGAAGGAGGAAGACACTTGTGTGAGATAAACTTGTGAGAGACTTTGGTGAGAGATCAAGGTTGAGACTTTTGGTGAAATGCCAAGGTCAAGGATAGAAAAGAAGGACTTTTGCTAGTGTGAGGAGTGTAGAAGAAAAGAAGGAATTTTTCTTACATGAGAGTGAGGAAACCTCACTGGTTGGGTGAAGAGATTTCATCCAAGTGTTTATGCAGAGAGGGTTGGATCACAAAGGACTGTGATTCAAGGTCTTGGATAGGTGGGGAAGGAATTTCATTTAGAGTTCATACAGATCAAGGAGAAGATAGAGAAGAGGTAGTTGCAGGTGGATTTCAGCTGATTGAAGCTAGAGGAAAGTGTAGCATCATAAGAAAGTTGTCCTACTGATTTTCCATACATGTGCAAAATTCTTAGTGGAGACAGTCGCATGTGTACACAAGGTTGTTGAAGGAAAGGCACATATAACTCGAGAATCATGATGGTACAGGGTCATACAACAACACAACCATTGTCAAGTTTGTCTACAGTATATATTCTCTTAGTGGGCCAGTTTCCCTATTACGAGATCCCTGATTTTACCTTAATAAAATCATATTGGAATTGGTTTTCCCTCTGGGGTTTTTCCAGGGGTTTATACCCAAAAATATTGGTGTCTTGTGCGTGATATTTTTGGTTTCCTAGTTTATGATTTCATTGCATGTTTAGTTGATTACTCAATTGTGCTTTTAGTAGATAAAGTGGTTTTATTTTCAGCTAACTACCAGGTGTTGGGTTGAAGTGGTAAAATATCAACATGGTATCAGAGCATATCAAGGGTAGGATCTAGGAAAATCAACACTAGATACTTTTGAAGTGTCATCCATTACAACCCACCAAAGAGGGTGATTGTCAGTGAAGTTTGAATCAGGAGCTAGAATCTGTGAAACAACTGGATCGAAGTGTTGAGTAACGAAGGATTAAATGGATGAATGAAACCTTTGGCTTTGAGATCTGATATGCATGTGACCTCTAGCGTAGAAGCGTTAGTTTCCACGAGTTTTGTCTCTGTGATTTCAACAGGACCAATCAGTACAAAAGTGTCGATTTGATCGAGTTGACGCCTCAAAGGAGGCGGCGAGATTCACTTCCACTTGACCGGGTAGAAGACCTCGAATTCTCCTTGACCGATGAGGTGGTTGATCAACCACTTTAAATCACAGATTCAAGGTGACCACCAACATGCTAACCTAAGTCGACTACGATCGCAATGCACACCACTAGAAAAATCCTAAAGGAAACAACAATCATAAACAACCTTTCCAATACTCTGACTCGGGTGGATTAGGTCATGAGACCGCAATAGCAACAAAATCAGATAAGTACCTTATGGACAAAGGCATGTGTTGATTAAATCATGTGAACTAGTGAATGAAGGAGTGAGAAGTAGTTATCCCACCTCAACTAACCAAACCTTCCTGATGCACGTACCCACACTTCACGGGGCACCCTCCAGAGGTACTGAGAAGTGTGATACGACATCTTCCTCAGGTACCATGGGAAACCCCCCTCAGTCACCTCTGAGAACTCTAAGAATGAAAACTAAGAATACCAACTCGCAATCAACATCTAGGGGGTACAGTCGACAGTCATGATCAAACATATGGGCAAGGTAACAAAGCCCAAAGATCCGAAAACATCTCCTCTCATGGAGGTAAAGGCACTAGCAAAAATCCCAAAATATGATCTCTCCACTATGCTTAGTCAAGCTTCAGAGGGTTTATCTCCTTATCTCTACTTCACGAACTCGTGTTTAACTCTTGTGTTAGAGGAGGCTCCTGGCTATAATTATATGAAAATTAGATTATGTGCTCCCTATCTCATACTCCTAAGTTGCTTTTGGCCTTGGAGAAATTAACTCTCCAACCTAAACCAAGGCCCTAGCCTAAGCTTGTTTTTTTATCCTATAAAATGAAATGTCTAATCAGTTTTAATTAAGCGTTCATTTTATAAAGGCAGTTGCTTACTCAACAGGGCTAATGAATTAAACTTAATGGTGTTTTATAGGCTCAACAGAAAAAAGAAAAGAACTTAAGAACATAAAATGCAAAAATTCTCATTCTTCACTAAAAATATGAGTGTTAAATGCTTCAGACAAATGAAGCAAACTCTTTTCTTTTATGATATGTAAAAGATGCAATTTTTCTTTTTAGATGATATGCATTAATGATGCATGATTTTCTTTAAAATGCAGAGCAAATAAAAGGAAGCGATTATTCTCTTTGTCGAAGCTAAACTAACTTTTCAAAAGAAAAATATTTCAAAATGCAAGAAAAAATCGAAATCTAAAAGCATCATAAAGAGAGAAATCACACAAAAAGGTTTTAATTTTCAATAAAATAACAACAAGGATTGAAAATAATATAAAGTATGCTTTCTATAAGTATTTTTATATTTTTCTTGTTTAAGAGGTAAAAGAAATAGGAAAGATTTTAGGATAAACTTTCTTCTTAAAAAAACAACAAGAAATAACAAAAAAGAAGGTATGAAAGAACTTTAGATCTATAAAGGTTTGTCGAGAATAGTAATGACAACTACTCCAGCTAAAAATATCTTGAGGAATAACTTCTAAAACTACCCTCAAAGACTTTAAAATGATTGACAAAAGAAAAGCACAAGATTTTCTTACTTTCTTTAAAAGAATCAAATTAACAAACATTGAACTTAGACAACAAAACAAAGAGTCCCAAAGCCTCAGGAGAGACCCTAGCCACTTGTCCCTCAAACTTTTAGACAAAAAAGATTAAAAAAAAAATCCTTTATGGAAAGATGTACACACCTATGATTAAGGTAGAACACGTGTACACGTTTGTCTATACGAGTTGGGCGCGTATGTGTACGCGAATGTGATAACTAGCACGACGCGTGTATACCCAAAAATCTCAAAAAGAGACAGCAAAAGGTAACACAAAGGCTCAAGTACAACTAAGGGAAGACTTAGTTAAATGTAAGTTATCAATCTAAGCATAGATAATGGTCTAAAACAAGAGAAAAACACTTCAATCAAGCAAACAAAGACAAAAACCCATAAACAAGCCCACTACGGAGATAGATCCCCAGTATGGTCGCCAGTTATGCTTTCGGGGGAAATCCCCTACAGTAGTGGGCTATACTACAGTGTACCAATGACCGTACAGAAACAAATTCCCAATTAGAACATGTAGCAAAGATACAATAACTGGTTTCAAAATAAATAACTAACTATGGGAAGGAAGACAAAGATTGACTCATCTAGAGTCCTACAGTTGATTTTGTTCCCGATTGTCATAGTCTCTTTGTTCTTTTCCGATATCTTCTTTGCAACTTGCAAGAACCTTAAAGGTGAAAGACTATACATAGATGTAGTTATACTAATAACTACCTATTAGTCTAATGAAAAATAACAGTAAGATCTTAGCAATTGGTGTTCTACAAAATATATATGAGAAGCTTGCAAACAAAGTGTTACAAATACAACATATTTCA
Source organism: Picea abies (assembly GCA_900067695.1). Classification (NCBI taxonomy): domain Eukaryota; kingdom Viridiplantae; phylum Streptophyta; class Pinopsida; order Pinales; family Pinaceae; genus Picea; species Picea abies. The sequence goes on from CBVK0103725197.1 coordinate 9,695, forward strand.
AAGGAAAGAGTTTCTATATTTGTTCAGGAGTTAAGGTGGTTACAAATTTATACCTATCCTATGCGACACTGCCCTGTCGAGAGAGATCTCAGGTTACTCCACTCGTGCTCCTGTTATATGGGTTGGTATTGACTCCAGATTCACCACATGCCTAAAGAGAATATAGAGAGAAACTCTTGGAAAGATGGGTTGGCGATTAGAAAGGTGTTGACTCATAAAATCACCAACTAAGCCACCAAGCCTACAAATGGTTGTAGAGCACAATTTAAAAATTTATCTATTAATCTATGATATAAATATCTAACTATAGGTGGGCCCCCCTATGAAGAAATCAAGGTCATTTGCTTTCAATTATCCCCTTGGATCGAGTATCACTTGTTCACTAATGTGATTCCATAAGCATGTGTGTTGATTATGTTTCACTGGAAGTTTAGAAATTAGTCGCACTTACAGTTTACAATGGTATTGGTTATTTCTATGGTTTGAATATGAGCTTGTTGTGAAAGGAAGATGGTTATGCTCACAAATTTTAAAGAAAATTCATATTGCATTATGCTCATAGATATTATGAGGAAGTTACAAAGGGTTATTGAGCAATTCAAGTCTCTCTGGTTTATAGATAATATGTCTCAATAACATAAGCTTGGTCCTTGGTTTTTTATATGACATATTCTAAAAAGAAAGTAGTCTATTGTACATAAGTTGTACATGGTATATTTTACATAGTTCACCACATGCTTAAAATTTTGATATTATCTAATGTATCACATTGTGTTGTAGTAGTTTGTTTGACAATAAGGTGATGTGTTCAAGTTTAAATGCATATAGTATTAAACATAACACATATGTTGTAATCAATGGTGATATCATATGACACCACCATTTCGACCTTGTTGTTCTCAGTCACAGTGGTTTGAATATTCTTGTTGTGTGGTTTATTGACAATGAATGCGGGACATGATTAAGTTTGGACATCATTTGAATATGCATTAAAGGTTATTTGGTGACATAGCTCTAGGCACATGATTTTTGGCATATGTGGCATATTTATTTGGTATGTAATTGGTGATTGATTGGCACAGTGGAAGGATGAATTTGATGGAGAGTTAATGGTGTTAATTGCTTTGGGGAACACGAGGTCCCATGCATTTAATGCATGGGATGCAAACACTTTGTTGAGTCTGTCACCCGGACGTTTTGGCATTCTTCATTTCACTATTTGATTTTGAGCTCTATATAAGTAGCACTATTCGATCCTGGTTGTGATTGGTATTGACACTGTAATGCATCTTTTTAAAAGGAAAAACAAGCGTCAAAGGAAGGTATGCAACCCTAGCATTAGACTCACCAAGCTTTGTAAAACAAGCTCTGTTTGATTGTTAATATTTGTAATTATAATTTGGAAAACAAGCTCTGTTTGATTGTGAATGAGCATGCTATTTGTTCTTTGACTCACTATGCTTCATTCGCATTCATCCTAAAGTTTATGGTTGTTATTGAAAATCTTATCATGTCATACAGAGATAATGTAAAGGTTTTCTTCTCTTTCAAATTAATCTTTAAACCTGGGTTCATAAGTGTAAATATCTTTGGGGTTTTCTAAGTCATGGGTTCTGAATTGTTGTTTTGTATTGGATTTGTTTATTCCACTCCACCTCACAAAACACCAAAGGTTTTTCTTGTCAATTGTTACCCTATTATGAAAAGCTTTCTTAATAAGATTACAAGCTTTACTAGCCATATTTCCTCATCTTAAGTTCTATTTTTTAGAAGAGTCTTATGGGAACTTGACTTGTGGGTTTCTTATGTCCTATCCGGTTACGCCTCTGCATGTTTCTATTTGAAGATGATAGTCTCGAGCCAGAGTACACGCTGGATCAAGGACTGGTGGAACCCCAAAGGAGACTACGAAGTTCAACTCAGCTCCAAGGGCTTCTTCACAATAATCTTGTACAACCTCGAAGACAAGAATAGAATCTTCGATAATGGACTATACTTCTACAACTCAGTAGGATTGTTTATGCGCTTTTGGACAGACAGATTCATCCCAGAGAAGGAGGACTTTACAATGGCGCCAGTATGGATACGTCTGTACTCACTTCCCTAGGAGTTCTGGCTGGAAGAAATACTCGTGGGTATTGAAAACATAGTGGGGCGATATGTAAAGTCATCGGAGGCTACAAAGATGAGAAAGTACACCTCATATGCCTGCATCTGTATTTACATGGACATCTCAAAGGCCCTACTAGGATCAATCACTCTAGAGTATCAGGACGAATATTGGAATCAAACAATCGATTTTGAACACATCCCCTTTCGTTGCAAGAAGTGCCACGAGCACGGACACCTCTTCAGAGATTTCCCAATCGATTATGAACACATCCCCTTTCGCTGCAGGAAGTGCCACGAGCATGGCCACCTCTTCAGAGATTTCCCCCTGAACACTCCAAATGCCAAGGCTGGTGATAGTAAGAAAAAAGATGGCTTCACCAATGTCACAGGTCGGAAAAAAAAATCCACCAAGAAAACAGAACTAGAGCACAGCCCCAAAAGTCCCAACCAAAAATTCCTATGACATTTTGAATCAGTTGCCAAAAGAGGAGGAAATGCAAAACCCTCATCAAGAAAAAACCCAGACGAAGGGGAAAAGCCTAGAGGAACCCAACCCGACTCAAACCAAAGGAACTACACAAGCTGCTCAAACAGGAACAGACGGAGACACCACGATGCAGTTGGATGAAACGGATCTGGAGGATATAGACCTGGAAAAGCTGGAGGAATCTCTTAACCAAAAAGACCCGCAACACATTTCTGTGGACCAACTCCGTAAAGTCCATAAAGTTTTCACAAACCCCATAGCAGGATCTACGGCAAGACTGGGCATAACTGCAAACCCAGGCACAGAACCTAAGCGGGCAACTAAGGAATACAAAAGGAGGGGACGCAAAACAACCCACCACCTTATCAAAGAAGAAGGAAACCTATTGATTAACTCAGGACAGATTCACAGGTTATCGGAGGGATACCTCCACCCCCCCCTCCTTCCTCATGATGAAGATAATCACTTGGAACATTAGAGGGCTCAATGGTAGATCCAAGTAAAGGATCCTCCGAGATTGCATCAAATTTGAAAACCCGGATGTTCTACTCTTACAAGAAACTAAATGTGCAGGACTAGAAGCTGAAAACATCTTCTGAAGAAGCTGGAGGGGTTGTGACTTCTTCCATCAAGACTCCATGGGAGCTTCAGGAGGGTTAGCCATTCTTTGGAACCCTCATACTGTCACACTGCAACAACCCTTCTCCACAACATGCACTCTCATGGCTTATTTCATAGTAACAGGATCAACCAAGGAAGGAGCCATCACAAACGTTTATGGACCGCAGAGTGAAAAAGACAAGGAAATATTCATACAAAAACTACAGCATGTCAAAACTCTGTTGAATACACCCAACTGGGTCATGGGCGGTGACTTCAACATGATCCTGACACTGGAGGAGAAAACTGGAGGAACCAAAATGTTGGAGCAAGACAGTGGTAAGTTCAAAACCCTCATAGATCAGTTAAACATGGTGGATATTGAAACCCAAAATGGAATTTTCACTTGGTCCAATCGATGCTCAAGCCACCATCATGTAGCTTGCCGATTAGACTACTTCCTAGTAGCAGAAACCCTTCTTGAGGGAGATCCAGCAATGGAAGCAAAAATAATTCCAAAGTCAGGATCGAATCATTGGCCTATCATCTTTTGTCTGGATCCTGGAAACATTCCCAGACCTAAACCCTTCCGCTTTGAAAAGTTTTGGCTTTCTCACCCAGACTTCCATCAGCTGGCACATACCTGGTGGATCCAGGCTGAAGTGGAACATGGAACTCACATGTACAAATTCTAGCAACGCCTCAAAAACTTCAAGCAACAAATGAAGATCTGGAATAAATCCACCTTTGGAAATATTTTCCAACAACAGCAAGAAACTGAACATAGGCTCAAAGACCTGCAAAGAATCTTCATCTCAGGAAGCAGAACCCCAGATCTAATGAAAGAAGAAGAGCAACTCCAAGCATAAATGGAGGAACGAAGAAAGCAAGAAGAAATTCTATGGCGTTAGAAGTCTAGAGTTTAATGGCTCAGAGAGGGCGAGCGAAACACAAAATTCTTCTACATAGCAATGGTGCACCACAGATACATCAACCACATTACTCAACTGGAGGATGCTCAAGGCATCCCTATAAGGGAACATGACCAAATTGCAGAGGAACTCAACACA
>CBVK0103725211.1:0-11097 GCA_900067695.1 Picea abies
GCCTAAGCCACCAAAACCTGAGATTTGAATTAGATCAAACAAAAACTAGACGAACTTTTATTTAAACTTTATTACATGGGTAAAGCTTTGAGAAATGAACCTTAAAAAATTAAAAAAATACCTTTTTAAAAGACTCCCTATTACCTAAGATGTAAAATCTCGATTGATTTATTTGAGGAGATAACACACACAATGGGATTTGTGCAGTTCCTTGGATTCCATTTTTCCCCATTGATGGTTTCCTCACCTTTGTTGACAATATTCATTATTGGTTGTTATTCATAGGGTCTCTTTCATGTGCTATTTACATCTAGTGCATACGAGGGACATAATTCACGGTGGTCCTTACAATCTTTCATCTGAGTCCTTCCAAATCTTTGGCCTTCTTCTACTCCTCATGTTGGATGATGGGGGATGCCTTAATTCCCTCCTTCTAGCAGATCTCTTTCTATCGACTTCAACACACATTTCTCTGGGACAAGGATCTAGAGTCATTTTAGTACCTTTGGGCTTGGAGAAATCAGTGGCAAGTTCCCTCACTATTGATAATGGGAATACATCAATATCCCATGATCGGTAGATTATACCAGGTATTTGACATCAAATCCTCTAATCACACTTGTTATATTTTACTATGTACCTTGACACCCATTATCATTATCAGTGGGTTATCTCATGTTTTTTAATGGTATACATCAATGACCAATAATCAAACAGTGTCTCACTTTGTTCGAATTCAACATATATATTTACATAGTGTAGACTCGTACCATGGAAATTGGGTAAATACCTATATTTTATGTTGTTGTCTGAGATGCATTTGGATAGTACCACTCCACACATTCGTACTTATGAAGGATCACTTTTCCTGCTCTTTCCCTAGATATTCTTCATTAATCATGAGACATAGATCCACTATGTATCTGTTCATGGCTATGATCTTTGTTTGACATGGATCCATCATGTATATCTTCCGTGGCCATGATCATTACTATATATACATCTTACATGGATCTGTGATGTGCTTGATTGGCAACCATGCTTATCAACACACCTTAGAATGGGTATGCCCGCCTTAGGAATTGAGTTGTTCTGACATGTTTTGGTGTTGGTTTTTGTCCTTATATTGAATTCTAGAGACCTTAACCACCATTTGACTTCTCTTGAAGACTTATAATGTATTTTTTCCATCATTTTCTGTTCTAACCTCACACATTAGGGGGCATCTATTATAGAGTCAAATTCCACCTCTAAAGCTTTTATGCTCTTGTTGGCCTTATCTCTATCCTCCTTGCGAACAACTATTCCCCATACCTCCTTGAGACATTCTAAAAAAAGAAATTTGAAGGATGTGTGCGCGCCCTAACAGTTATGATACCCATGTACACATGGCCTGCTTAAGAGACACTTGCATACATGCTAATAAATGTTCAAAAAAATATAATTATGCCCAAATTAAAGATGATTTACATGATTGGTTAGTTGTTTAACTCCTTTTTCCCATACTCAATTGTATCTAAATAATTGGAGACTGCATAAAAGGAACATTTTCCTCATGGAGAAATAAAATAATACTTTTCACATTCAAGAAAGCACTCATCTGGCTATTCCTGCCAAGTTTGTAAGCCCATTTTATCCCTATTTTTGTTGATTTCTTGTCCTAGAAACCCTTTTTCTAGTTTCCCTTTGATCACTAACCTTTTCTCACCAAGAGTGTCTCTCTATACCCTCTATGGGCCTGTGGTGACTTTAGTGTCAGGAACATCTTTATAGCATGATCTAGGGTGGAGGTATCTAGGATATCTTTTGATAGGGAAACACTGCATCGAGCAAGTATAATTTGTAACCATTTTGTTTCTTTTCATTAATAATATAGAAAACTCGTTCCTTCGAAGTATCTTGTGTTATTATTGTTCATGTTTACAATGGTTTTGTATACATTTTGGTAGAATACTAATTGCTCCATTTGAACTAATGGGTACTTACTACTATAACTACCTCTCCATATAGATATACTTTTTCAAGGTTTTTGCAAGTTGTAGAGAAACCCTCATGAAGGAGAGAAAGGAATCCATCAATCAGGAACAACACCGAATGTTGGGATCCTAGTGAGTCAATTTCCCTCTTTTTCAATAAGTTAGTTATTCTTGTGAAATTCAATTATTTTATCTTAGTTTGGTATTTAGATTGGAATGTACTTTATATATGTTCATAGGTCGTTGCAACATAGCCCACTATTGTAGGGTATTTTCCTCTAAATCACCTTGTTTGTCTCCTTAAGAAATCTCTTTATGGTCTTAAGCGAGCTCCTCGAGCTTTGCATGCCAAAATGGAAATATTTCTTCTTGACATTGGATTTTATAGATGTCATTCTGACCCTAATGTCTATACCAAAAATATAGGAAGTTACTACTTGTTCTTTATGTTGATGATCTTATCCTCACTCGTAGTGACCCTAAAATTTTAACCCATGTGAAAACCATCCTTAAGAAGAAATTTTAAATGACAGACTTAGGCTATTTACATTATTTCCTTGGCCTCCAAGTATTGCAACCCAAGGAAGGAATATTTCTTTCCCAATCTAAGTATGATTGTGACCTTAATCTCTGCTTTTACATGGATTATTCTAAACCACCCCCTTCACCCTTTCATCCTAGAGACAAAATTATGGCCACATGTACTTCTCCTGAAGTTGATGCCACCTTGTATCGTCAAGTAGCTGGTAGCCTCTTATATTTCACTTATACCCATCCTAATATTTTCTTTTTTTTTAGTCCTGTTGCTCAATATAGGAAACAAACCAATGAAATCCATTGGAAATAAGCTAAAAGGATATTTTAGTATGTTTGGGGTACAGTTCAATTTGGGGTACATTACAGTTCAAGGGGGACTCCTTTGTTGGTTGGTTTCACTAATTCATATTGGGTCGATGACCCTAATGATCAAAAGTCTATTGCAAGTTATGTTTTCATACTTGGTTCTAGACTTGTCACTTGGGCTTGTAATAAACAATAGGCTATTTTTGTTTCTTCAATAGAAGCAAAGTGTTGAGCAATGGTTAATGGAATTCAATAGGACTTGTGGCTGCAACAAATCCTCTTAGAGTTTGGATTACAACAACAACATCCAACCACCCTCTGGTGTGACAATGAGAGTGCCATCGATCACTCCAGAGATCTAGTTCAACATCAACACAACAAACACATCGAGATACACATGCAATTAATTAGAAATCTCATTCATGATTGAGTTATTGAAGTGTTATTTTTCCCTACAAAAGATAAAGTTGCTAACATTTTCACAAAGTCTCTTACAGAAGCGGATTTTTCCAAACTTCAATCTATTTTAGGAGTTCAAAAAGTTGTCATTAAGGGGGGATAGGCTCTAATTCCTCCTTCCTTATCCTATTGTGTCACCTTTGTAATACTTTGATCCTATCCCAAGTTGTTATTTAGGGGGGATGTTAGGAGATTTACACACTTAGAGTTAGTTAAGATCAGCTTGGTCTAATGTGTCATTAGGTTAAAGTGTATTTTTTTTAGTATACATTAGTATGTATTTGTAATCCAAAGGTCATGATATGTTCTTGACATATAGTGATCTAACGACTCATATTCTCCTCAATATTAATGACTACATTGATCTGTGGCTTAGCAGCTGATTGGTCCATGATATTTATTTAAAGAGCATGGAGGGTCATTTGTCGACGATCGATTGTGAGAAACTCTTTGCAATATATTTCCTTTTGCATTAATAAATTTCCTCAAATGGTCACGGTTTTGGGGGCCATGGATGTGTCCCCATAAGGGTTTTACCATGTAAAACATTGGCATGTTGATCTTTGAACTGGTTGCGTGAGTGGTTACTGAAGGTGTTTGTCCTCTGTTGCAATACATGTGTTGTCAAACATAGAAAGAGACCCTTCAGACAAGTTTGTTTTTGGATGAGAATAATCATTGTGATCTTGTCATCTAATTGAACAATTGACACAATTGTTCCTTCATTTGATTACTGGGGATCTTGAGGACATGGTAGAGTGTGCAAAAGATAAAGTGCGACCTATTTGATCGGTAGTCCATTAAAAGGAGTCAAATAGTTCTTTTGATCAATCGCATTTTAACTAGGAAACGATGTATTTATTGATTGATATATTGCAAAGAAAAGGTTGGTTTTGTCTTAGCATTGATAGGGTGCAATGTTTTCTCATCATTGGTGATTTCCTCGGCATTACAAATCAAACAAACAAATCCATCCCCACATGTCGGTTGAATAAAATTGAGTATAAAATTTTGCACTTATAATTTCTGATCCATGAGCATATCAGTGGCCACCCACCTATTCCAACTGGCTCAAAACATATTTTTTGACAATTTACTATTTTTAGTATTTTTTTGGTCCTAAACTTCTGGGGCCATTTTGAGGGAATAAATGACGTTTTTAATGATCGGTCAAATCCATGAACCGAAAATGGATAATTGATCCTATGAAGTAAATATCCTCATTAATACCTTTCCAACGAGCTATCATGTGTCCAAAATGGAGATCGTATGCAGAAGTTACAACCCAGGGAAATGGATTTACTAACTTACCCCAGTGGGGCTGACATGACTTTTGGCGCTTCATCTCCTAGGGTTAGGTTTTTGGATGTCTATGTTTTTTGAATTATTGTTTATTATAAAAATTATTTCAAAGCCTCATTGTACTCATCTTTTTACGAATGAGCGCAGTCATCACATCTCTTCTCAGAGATAAGTTGCCACCATTCTAGCAAGCTTGTTTTCAGTCTACATTTTACAGTTTCAACACATTTCTTATTTAATAGAAGTCAAGTTTTATTGTATCTATGTTATTATTCACTATCTCTCTGTGTTAATATTATAAATATGTGTTTTTATTTCATTTCTCTCATAAATATGGATCAGTGGTATCAAAGTGGTATTCTCCTTGTCATTTTTTAGTGCATGTCCCTGACGCAGTTAGGGTATAAAGAGTTGGGTCTAGAGATTGTTTCTCTTGAGGAAAAATACTCTCTCACACCCAAGAAACCATCCATTTCAGGAGACAATAAATATTATGGGATAGTATATCCTTTCAAAATGTTGCTCGAGGAATCCCTCGAGCGACAGAGGAATGCGTTGATGGACAACTTTGCACGAATCCTTCGATGACTGCCGACAAGCGACGCATCCACCTCAAGCAGAGACGCCACACCCTTCAAGGTACATATCAATTTTTATATTCCTATATCTGAAGGTCAAATAGACATGGATTCCATAGATAAATGGTTAAACCTTATACAAGGGTATTTTTTTGTCCACGACTTTTCTTATAGAGAAAATATTACAATTGCGCTCCTCAAGGCCATCCCCCATGTCAAAGATTGTTGGGAGACTTTTTGTGAGAAAAAGGAAATAGAGAAATCCACATTATTTTCATTTTCACCCACTTGACATTCCTTCAGGGATGTTATTAAGGAACAATATTAACCTGTTGGAAGTTATGATGACTTGTATACAAGATGGACCACATTGCGGTAAGAAAGAGACTAAATGGTGCCATAGTTCACCAATGTATTCCATACCTTGCGCACCAAGATGGGTATTGTCAGTACAGGGGCAAACCTAGGGTTCAACACTACAACAGCGCACCAAAAAAACCCTAACTACCAACCCTTTTGGAAACACCTGCGAAGAAGATGAAGTCTCACCCGAGGTAGAGGCAGGGGTGGTTGAAGGACTCCAGTGTCTGTAACCTTATCTAGGACACTGATCTGTGATTATAATACTTAATAGAGCACTTAGCACCATCATTTCATCATTATTTAACCAATATCTACTCCACAGAGGAAATAGAGCATCACATCATTCACCTAGATCTAATGTATCTAAGCACTTAACATAACGAAATAGATTAGATCTAGTAGACTTAAGCACTAAGAAAGCTCACATAGGTAATATCTAGCATCCAGGGTCATCATAAGCACAAATCATAAACATATATATCTATCTATATCAAATGACTTATCAAGTAAAGACATAAACACATCAGAACATCGCACAGAGCAGAATAACACAATATTTACATGGTTCACCCCCACCTTGGGGATACATCCACCAACTCTTCTCCTTTATTATCTTCTTCAATCGATTACATGCACAGACCTTCAAAACCCTTACTCCACTTAGTACAGGAGATTTGCACACCTCACTAGAGCCTCCTTCCTTGCATTACAACATAAATCCTTCCACAGTCTGTCACAATATCTTGCACTTAGCTTTGCAAGTCTCTCACAATATGCACCAAGCATTTAAAATCCTTTGATCACATAGATCTAGCACTTAGCCATTCATCTAACATCACATAGATGCGCTTCTTCTCCTACATAGCCTAGGCATCTATTTATACATTACAAAATAGATCTAAACATGAGTAAACCCATGGGCCGACATCCCATTCCCATTACATAATCCTAGAATCTAGAAGGGACCCAAAAAGGGGTCGAGATCCCGTGATCTCTACTTCATCTTGCGCTCCACCTTAGACAAGCTGTCGAAGTCCAAAATGGTCAAACTTGGCCAAGGATCTTCCAAAACTTGGTCAAGGGCCAATAGGCCCCCAACACTCACCTGTGACTCATCCCAAGTCACTCTGATGTAGGAAGCTCTACTTCGAAATCCTGGAGCTTGGATCGAGCTGCTTTGACTTCTTGTTGTGCTACAACCTCCTATTCAACAAACTCTTGGATGATTGCATCGTTCACAGGTCCTTCCAGGTTTTGTTCAACTAAATTAACAACCTGCTCTAGCTCTTCTCCTTGGGCTTCTACCTCTGTAAACAATTGGTAAGGATTTTCTTGTACAGGTTGGAGTTTTTGAGTTAGCTCCATAACTCTGCTCTGGATAGTGTGGATCTGTTGCTGGGTGGTCTACTTCTCTTGGGATCGCTTCATTCTTTCCATAGTTGACAGGGGCTTCAACTGCGCCTGTATATTTTCATCTTGATACTTCACCTCTTGGAGTTGCAACTCTAATGCCTTCAATTATGGGTTCTTTGTGAGTTTTTCATAGGTCTAGGCACTGCGATCAGTGAGTTACTTACATTCCAGGGTAAGATCATTTATCCTTTCAACTACACTCCAAGTGGTTGCTTCTCTTTTCTCTCTTACGTCTTGTCAGGTCTTAGGTATAGTGCATAGCTACAAATCGGCTATGCATTGTTGTATCTACTGGATGGCTTCTATGAGCTAGCTCACTTGCTATGTAACACAGTCTACTACCTTGATTTCTAAGACTGTCCCAGAGTGAAGTGATTTGTTGACTGCTTCTTTTACTTTGAATTGCTCCACGGGAAACTGTTGCTTTTCTTGTTGTAGTTGTGATTTTTCTTCATCAAACTTCACTTAGAGAGCAATATTTTCCTGTTCTGCAACACTACATTGCTCTACGAGTACTCCCTGTACTTGTGTCAAACCTTGTGTGGCTTTCTCTATTCCTTCCTATGATCGTCAAAGGCGAGCTTCGAATGTATCGGCTAGGTGGTGGATTTGAGTTGGCTCATCTCCCAAATCAATTTCTCCTAATGGAAATGGTGTGGTGGAGATTGCGTGGCTGGAGTGTAGGGCCTATTGTACCCCTCAAAATTCAATCTCAATTCGATCCTACATATCCTCTTTATTTTCTTCTTGTTTCTTTGTTATTTCCAGTGAAGCATCTTGTAGAGATGCTATGAGGAATTCGAAGTCATCAGAGGTGAGGATAGTCTGCATCTTGTTCATGGTGGCCTTTGATTTCTTCCGAGAGGAAGGTTTTAGAGGTGAACCTTTCCTCTTGTTCAAGGGATCAACCTCAACTCCTTTCTTCTATTCAACTTCTTTGTCATTCAACTCTTCGCCATCACCTCCTTGCTCTCGTGATATGGAAGTAGTCTTCACAAATGCACTGTCTAATTCTTGGACCTCGTTAGTCTTCTTTGTTCTGCTAGGTCTGAGTGTATCCTATGCAGTTTCTAGGCTGTCAATGTTGGATATATCCATAGGGTCTACTGGAATAAGGAGATCCACAGACCAATCCTTAGTGATCTCCTCCAATTCCTCCTCTGTCATCTTATAGTAGGATTGAATATGTTCCTTATGTTCTTCAACGCACGTTGTGATGTAAATAAAATGTCGATCTTTGTTGAACTTCATCAAAGCCCAGAACTGGTGCATAATTTTCGGAGTCATGCGAGGCTTAGAATGGATGGATATCTTCAGTTGGTTGTAGTAGGTATGAACAACATCATTTGACTGCCACTTTTTATTCATGTCGCTTGAATACCAAAGGGTAGCAAACTTTGTGGCTAGTGGTTCAAAAGGATCGATGTCTGAGAATTTTTCACCTTATGGCATCTCCTAGGCAATAAAAGCTATAAGGATCAAGATCCAGCTGAAATGAGATTCATATCCTTGATCATGTGCTTCTTTGCAATTGAGTTACAACTGGTTCACCAGGTACTTCACCAAGTTCATCTGAAGGCCCTCCGCGCACTTCCTTGCGAGGTCGACTACAAAACCGGTGACTTGGGTAGGTCGATTCTTTCTTACTAACTTCCCTACAATCAACTGATGACTTGGGTAGGTCGATTCTTTCTTACTAACTTCCCTACAATCAACTGACAGGCAAGGCACACTATGCCACTTTGGATAGAAGCTACCTTGCAGCCTCACGTTCCCTTCTCAACATTGTCGTAAGTGTCCTTGATCCTCTGTGCTAGAGCATGATCCATGGATTTTTCATGGTAAAAGTCTTGTGGATCAGGTCCTTTCATACTCAAGTCCGTGATTCGATTGATTAGCGTCGGATAAACTATTATAAGATGGTTTAACCAAAAATAAACACCATGGTAACAAGAAAACAACATATTGACACATGCATTTACCTCCTGGTATCTTCTAAAGTGGGGAATCTTCATGACATTCAGCAGGGTGGACTGCGCGAGGTTCAGATCTCCTCCAAGTCCTCCTCCATCAGCTTATAGTAGGATTGAATTTGTTTCTTGTGTTTGTCGGCGTTGAGCTGTGATGTAAATAAAATGTCGATTTGCGCTGAACTTCATTAAAGGCTTGAACCGGTGTAAAGTGTTCAGAGTCATGCGAGGCTCGAACTGTATGGATATCTCCAACTGATTGTAGTAGGTATGAAAAACATTGTTTGAATGCCACTTTTTATTCATATCGCCTGAATAATACAGTGTACTAAACTTCATGGCCAATGGTTCAAATGGCTCGATGTCTGGGAAGGTCACACCTTCCAGCATCGCCCAGGCAATAAAAGCTATAAGGATCAAGAGCCAGCTAAAATGAAATTCATATCCTTGATCCTGTGCTTCTCTATAGTCGAGTTCCAACTGGTTCACCAGGTACTTCGCGCAGTTCATTTGAAGGCCTTCCGCGCACTTCCCTGTGAGGTTGACTACAAAACCGGTGACTTGAGTCGATTGGTTCTTTCTTACTAACTTCCCTGCAATCAACTGATAGGAGAGGTGCATTGTGCCACTCTGGATAGAAGCTACCTTGTAGCCTTGCATTCCCTTCTTGACATCACCATAAGTGTCCTTGATATTCTGTGCTAGAGCACGATCCATGGCTTTTCTGGGGTAAAACTCTTGTCGATCAGGTCCTTGCATACTCAACCCTGTGATCTAATTGATCAGCATCGGATCAACTGTTATACAGTTTTTTAGACACAAATAGCTGTCATGGTAACAAGAAAGCAACATCTTGACACAGGCATTGACTTCCTGGTGTCTACCAAAGTGAGGAATCTTAATGATGTTCAGCAGGGTGGACTGCACGAGGTTCATAGTCCACGACTGGGGGATTATCTTCGAATTCTTCCCCTTAGTTTTGTTCAGGTACTTATGTGGGGTGAGCATGTTATAGACTTTGCGATCTCCGAGGTTGAAGTCATTGAACTTCAACGTTGCAATCTTATCTTGGTCTATTCAAACTGCGCATATCCCATTCGAGAGGTACGTAGTGACCAAGGCATACTCAAAATCTCTAGGTACATTGTCTCGATTTACTGCACCACTCAGAGGTGGTATGTAGGAGGGTAATATAGTTGGGATCAATTTGGCATTCGCTGGATCATCCATGTGCTTGGTTCACTTTTCATCTGATGGTCGGGATGGTCCAGTTTCGCAGGCAGTTGACGAAGATGCTTGTAATGTTCTTGTGGATGAAGCCTGTACACCTATAGATAATCATCTCTTCGACATGAATCTTTCAGTCATCAAGTCAAGGAGTACTTCTGTCATAGATTCTTTGACTGCATTGAGATCCTTGGACATACATGCTCGATATTAACTTAGATACTGTAATAGAATAGATAGCAAGAGCACGATGATTACTATGCAAGATCAACTTAGTCCGCGGGCTCAAATTCTCGGTTGGAAAAAGTGTTCTCAATGCATGGAACGATGGGATAAATAGGTAACTCATTAATGGGTCACTTGCAACGAGTATGAAGCCTTCATGAACTCTGTTATGTCCATTATGGCACTGTCCCAATAGTCTGATGGTGAGTTATCTAATCATAAATTCCTTTCTACCCATTCGGGGGGGTCAGCTGAATGGTTATAATGTCCCCAATGACTATATTGCTTCACCATGGTGAAGTGCCATGTGTCGTTGTTTTGATATCCCGACGAAGCTCAAATTTTGCAAATTTTCCTTTTGTGAGGTTTCTTCTAGATCTTTCTGCAACTTTTCAATCTTAGCTCTCTTATTACTTAGATTTCTAGCCTTCTTTCCAGTGATATTCGTCTCGATATTCCTTTTCCCATTCTAATTTTTATATTCTTTTGACATGGTCACTTCACATTGTTGAGATTCTTTCAAGGGTAATATTCTTTTTTCATCTAGGATAGATATTTCAGACTTATGTGGGTCTTCTACTGTTCTTGCAACTTCGACATCTATGTCGTTGTTGTTAAATGGCTGCAATTTGTTCTCTTGTTCTTCAATCAAGTATGCGATCCTTCTAGTTATAAAATCTTTTAACTCTTGCTTCTTCTTCTCTAAGACTTCTTCTTCTTCCTTCCTTCTGGCTTGATCTC
>CBVK0103725232.1:0-21103 GCA_900067695.1 Picea abies
TTCCATTGAATCCATCTTCTTTTGTAGTTCATTTATGTCCCTATGCATTTATTCACCTTCATCAAGAGTCCAAGTAGGATTGTCTGGAGGCGTATTTGGTGTAGAAGTTCCCTTTTTTGGTGGCATGTTGGCCAAGTATCACTTTAAACCTTGATTTTGAGGTGGTTCTGCTAGACAATATTCCTTTTATTGTATCTCCAAAATTTCGGCCCTTCTGAGAATGTGATTTTATTTTTTGTAGGTCTCTGATATTTCCTCTCTTATATGCCCCAGGTCTGATAAAAATTGGATGTGCCAAGTGGAATTTATGGTAACTTCCCCACAACTTGCTGATTTTTGGCCTTTCCAGAAGATCTCACTTGTATAGCGTGCCCCACACAAAATAATTGATATAAAATTCTGAAACTTGTACCAGAACTACTAAGGGCTGTCCACTATCCAATGCAATTGGTCTCACTCAATTTGGATACTCTAGCAATAATTTATGATTGTTTTACCCAGAACACCTTCTTGAGACTAGTCAATAGGACTATTCAGAGACCCTATCTTCCACAAGGTGTATCTACAAATTTAAGATGACCCAGAAGCTAAAATTGCTACCACAGATACCTTACTAATTTATGAGAATATCCTTCAGAGTTCAGGGTCTTGATCCATCTACTAAATATCCTCCAAGCCGTTCCTTCTGAATCGTTGTAGAAAAAAAATTATAGCGAAAATGCCACGATGTCTTAGATGTAGCAGCGAAACCCCAAGACCTTGAGCTTTGATACCATATGTTAAGAACCAAATATCAATATAGCATAGAAAAACCTCAGAATAAGTACTCAACGCCTTGAAAAAGAGAGAATTTCAGATAATAAGCCTCTTTGAGGGGGCAACCTCCTTTTATCCCACATAAATGTTCAAGTACAAGATGATTCCAAATGAAAATGTCTCATTGGTATATATAGGAGACTAGGAGGTATAATTACAACTAATGGAATAAATCCGACATAAATAAAATAACATTACTAATCTAATATGCCCCAATTAAGGGGTAATGAGCCAATATTAGGGCTTAACATACTCATTAAGGAATTCCAACCATCTAGTTTGTCTGGAATTGAAAGTTCGTTGTCCAAATGAATATTTCAAACCACTATGGTCTGTCCTCAACTCAAATAACTTTCCCATGAGGTAGTGTCACCACATCTTCAAGACATGCATTGTGGTTGCCAATTCCAAATCATGAGTGGCATAGTGTCTCTCATGATCCTTTAACTTTCTTGACTCATATCATGTCACATGCCCATTTTGACTAAGGACTCCACCAAGTCCTTCTTTGCATGCACCAGTGCACACAATGAAATCTTCATTAGGATCAACAATCCTCAATATTGTTTCACTTGTCAATAAGCTCTTCAAGTGATGAAACATTCTTTCACAACAAGGGGTCCATTTAAATCTCACACCCTTCTTTTGCAACGATGTGATTGGGTGTGCAATCTTTGAGAAACCCTCAATAAATATTTTATAATACCCTACAAGCCCCATAAAATGTCTCACCTAAGTCATTCTTTGGTATTGGCCATCCCTCAATGGATCTTATATTTTCTAGTCCATTTCTATCCCTTCCCCTGAAATGATATGGACCAAATAATGTATATGATTCTAATAGAATGAGAACTTGCTCAACTTTGCATACATCATATGCTCCCTCAATACTTGTAACACGCTCCTCACGTGTTTTTTGTGATATTCTTCAAACTTAGAGTATATAAGAATGTCATCCAAGAAGACAATGACAAACTTATCCAAGTAATTTCTGAAAATACCATTCATCAAACACATAAAGACAACTAGTGCATTTGAAAACCCAAATGGCACTACTGTGAAATCATAATGGCCATACCTCGTTTTGAAGGTTTTCTTGCTGATATCTTCTTATTTAATTCTTACCCGATGGTAGCATGATCGAAGGTCAATATTGGAGAATATTTTTCCATCCTTTAGCTCATTGAAAGTATCATCTATCCTTGGAAAATGATACTTTTTCTTCATAGTTACCTTATTTAGCTTCCTGAAGTCAATGCAAAACCTCAAGGTACCATCCTTATTTTTCACAAATAATGCCGGAGCACCCAAAGGAGACACACTTGGGTGTATATACCCCTTCTTCAATAGCTTCTCAAGCTACATTTGCAACTCCTTCAAATCTTGTGTACTCATCCTATAAGGAGTCTTGGACACTGGGGTTTCTCCAGGCATCAAATTGATAGAGAAATCAATATCTCTCTTGGGTGGAAACACCAATATTTCTCCAAATACATCCTCAAACTCTTTCAACACTACATAGTCTTCAATGCTTGGAAATTTATCCTTGGGTGTCTCTTCCATATGTGCTGCAAATATTTGGCATCCTTTCTTGAAGATTTTCTTCAGCTACAAGGCTAAAACTTCTCTGATAGTTACTGATCTTGGAATACCATGTGTTGTTCTCAAGTTCCCTTCCTCATCCAAGAAAGTAAATTCCTTGTAACAATATAGGACAACGTGATGCTTGTCCAACCAATCTATACCAATTAGTAAATCATATGAACCCAATGGTATGATATTCAAATCTTCCCTTATGCACAGTCCCTTCATGTCCATTGGAAATTATTTAACCATTTAATTAGTTCTTCTTTTAGCTCCTGTAGCTAGTTTCACCAACGAAGATTTCCCAAGCTTGTTGCTTGGAAAATGAAATATTTCCACCATCTTAGGATCTAGATAACTATGAATAGCTCATGAATCAATTAAAATAGCAATAGGTTGGTCATTGATCTTACCTTCCACTTCAATCATATGAGACATAAACTCAACTTTCTTGTTATCTAGGGCTGCATAGATCCTCAACATGTTTTTGCCCATGTCCTCCACTGTATCAACTTTTTGTACATTGTGAACAATCCTCACTTTTCACCTTTGTGTGGGTAATATCTATACATATGCTCTCCTTCACAACCCCAATATTTAATAGGTTTTTTCCTTGATATTTTCCCCATTGTTTCTGTCATTCTGGGCTCATTGGAAGCTGGTTGTCCCTGAGGATTATTTCTAAAGAATTGTGGCTTGGTCCCTTTCTTCCTCTACTCCATCATGCCTTTCTTTTTGTCTTTCCAAGACTTTTGGAAATTTTGTCTTCCTCTACGCTGGTCATAGAGGAATTTGGATCTCCATATGGTTTCCTCCAATGTCTCGGGATCATCATATTATATATTATCATTGAAAATTGATGGCATCCCACTGAGGTACCTTTTAATATTGACTTGTTCATCCTTGATGAAGTCAACATATTTCAATAGCTCTAAGAATCTCCTTTCATACTCATCCATAGTCATACTCCCAAGCTTGAGCTTGAATAAATCCTTCATCTTCCTATTGTAATAATGCTTGGTTAAGTACATCTTTTGAAAATACCTTTTGAACTCCTTCCAATTAATATTCTTCTCATCAATGTGTTGCACTTGGACAAACTAGTCCCACCACATTGATGCTTTTCCCTTGAGCTAGTAGATTGAAATTCTCCCTTATTCCTATGAGGATTAATTATGCAATTGAAATTACTTCCTCATTCCCAATAGCCAAGTCTCTACATCTTCATCTTTCTTGTATTCACCATCAAAAGTAGGAGGCTTGATCTTATTCATTTCTCCTTGTAGTTCATCTACCCAGACCTTCTCTTATGTCTTCTGATAGTAAATATGATTGGACTACTGTATGCTCTCCTAACCAAGTGTCTTGGTGGGTGATGATGGTGTCTACCAACACTTTCTGATTCTCCTCTTCTTGCATGAGATCTATGACTCCTTGATTTCCTTGATTTTGTTTCCTTGTCCATTTTCTTCTCTATTATGTCTAATATCTGCAACAACTTGATGTTAAATCCATCTTGAAACTCCTTGGATTTCATAAGCCTCTCATTATCAACTTTATAAATCTATATATTTCTTTACAGACTCTTTGTAGTCTCCACCAAATTCATACTTTCTTCTTTACCTTCTCCATGCCCATTGGATTTTGTCCCTGCATTACCCATGCTCACACACAACCCCATGAATTCAAACTCATGATGTAAGTCTTTTGTGAATCTTTCATGCCTTTGATCTCTTTGATGATATTGTTTTATCTTTTTTCTCTTATCTCTGCAAAATGTGCATGCAATAAGATTTGCTAGACCACAATAATTTAACAAATCTATAAAATTATGCACCGTTATGCCTTCTAAATACACTAGTAATACTATTTCTTCTTTCTTGTGAATTATACAATTAATTCACATTTCTATATGAGTATTTTTAATCCTCTATCCAAGACCTTTCCAACTACTGCTTTCTTGCTCAATTCAGAGTCTTGAGAATACAACTATGGCCATTTAATCATTACCCATTTTCTCCTTCTGCACACCCTTCAACCAGGTGCACTTTTGGATATTTCCATGCATCCTTTACACTAGATACTTTGGATTTTTGAAAGAATCTCAAATGGGCTTCTTCATGAACATATTTTGGACTAATGGGCTTCTTCATGAACATATTTTGGACTATCTGCCCAAGTTTCATCTTCATCTTGGCTCCAGGCTACTAGATAGAACATGTTGAAGTTTTGGTTAATTTACTATCTTTAGCACATAATTCTATAGGGGCCTTCTACCCTCTCCTATGCATTTTTAAGTGCTCAGATTCTGAATATGACTCCAAAGATATATTCTATGGCTTAATAGATTTCCTTAGACTACTCCTGTTCCCCAATCTGATTCTCGAGTAGGAAGTTATGGCCTCCGGAGTGAACTAGTCCCCAAAAATTACCTTGCACTGTTTGGCCTGTAACACCCTCATACATGATCTGTTTGATGAACAATTTATCTTGTTAGAAATATCGCTCTAGGGTCTATCAGTTTAGATGGAAAAACTCATGTCCTAGAAGGATATACAATTTCGTATAAAATTGACTTCTAAAAATGTTGTTTAGGCCTTCGAAAATGGCTTGCAAGTTAAACAACTGAAAAATACCAATTTTTTTTTACAGGTTTTCACTAATTTCTATACATTTTGGTTGACTTATGATGACCAGGATGTTGACGTGGCACTCGAGTCCACCTAACACCTCAAGGTGGTGCAATTTCAACCCCTTCTGGCCACATTGGCCCCGCTCCGTCATCCTCTACCTTCTTCTTCTTTCCTCCTTTCCTACTCTTCCTTCCTTCCAACTTGCTCACATTGCTTTTCCTTTCGGGCTCCGCAGTCCCACGTGGTGCCTTCTTATTTGTTCACGGGATGGTCGGGCCCCATTTGTCACCCAATTAATGATGCACATGGATTTGCATGTCCATCTGATCCAACTGTGGATGATTGGTGGGGGTTGACAGTGATCGACGATTGCCATTGTACCGTGACCCTACCCGACTTATCGAACATTAACAAAGGGGGGAGGTTTTGTAGTGGAAACCGATGACGTGTAAAATCCTTGATGCACTACAATCCCTCCTTTGGTAGTTCCAAAACCACCAAGTAACCCCCATGGTGGTTTACAAAACCACCAGGGACCCTCTCACATCAGGGTTTCATGGGTCTTGTGGAAAGGATCTGCAGGCATGCTGGTGCCTGCCACTGTGACTCCACCTCATCTGCCACTTGTCACGCTTGTTGACACATCTGATACTGTTTCTACCATGTAATTTCCACCATGGCATTAGAAATCACCCTTTTGCCACATTAGATGACATGTGCCCCCCACATCATGTTGACGTCTCCGTACGAAAAAATACTTAGTTTTTTCCAGTTTTGCCAAATTTCAATTTTTTTTTTCTATTTCCCCCATTTTTTCCCAAAATGCCCAATAATGCATAATTTCATAATTCCATGTAGAATACCATTAGAGCTTTGTATTTAGCTTCATATAACCAAATTTGGCCTCGTGAGTATAAATTTAACATCTGCATCTGAAATTCAACTTATCCATGTCGAATTTCTCTATGGATTGCACTGTAGAAATTGGGGATTTTTCAAAATTTCACCTAGTTTCGTCCAATTATGTCCAATCCACCATTGCTGCATTGTGATTTTCAAAATTTCTCTCAATTAAAGGTCGATAATTCTCAAATAAAGGATTGAGTTGATGCTTTCTAACTCCTGGGCTCAATTCTTCCAAATTTCTCGTGAATTCTTCCCAAATTTCCCAGCAATAATTTCGTCAAACAATTTGCAGATATCCCTTTTTGACATTTTGTCAAACAATCTGATGGAATACTCTGCAAATTTCACTTGTATGCTCTATATTTGGCCCATGTAGGCTCGTTGTTAAACCTTGAGCTCTGATACCACATTGTAGCATCCCCAACCCCACGTTGGGTAATGCCACACTAGATTTTCGCCTCTGATAGCAATTAAATTTACAAAATGCTTTTCATATGAACAATTTATGCAATTTAGCAACATACAAGTGCAAGTATAAATATAACAATAGTTTCATAACAAAATTAGTATAAAATACACACAATAAATAGCATGTAAACATATAAGAACACTTATCTTTTGAATTGAACCACCAACTGCGTGCAGACCTTAGACTTTCCTCCCAACCATAAACTTTGCTACTTGTAAACTCTCAGTTGTAGGTAACCCTTGAACTAGGGATAGAACTCCACCAAGGAAGGCTTACTATGCTAGACTAAGTTCTAACACGGACAATAATACTCAGTACAAGGTGCCAACTGTTGCAACTAGCCTATAGTCTCTCATTTCCCACAAATTGTCCCACCCCAGGAAGTGTGCCCCTTCTCTTCTCAATAATCCTTCGACTGTCCCACTTCCCTTCCGGGGATTCAACAATAGGCCGAACAAAAAGTCTCAGAGCTCTATAGCTATTTCCAAACATCTACAAAAAAATTCCCAACAGTTCTTTCACTTGGAGATAATTCCCATGGGTATGACAACCCACTTCTTCAACATGAACACAAGCCGGACAACTTGCTTCTTTAGCTCAGACCTCCAACCAATCTCTAGTTACTAGTAGCTTCCAAAATATCCCAGGTACAGGTACAACTATGGTTACAAGAAGGTATCAATGGTAGGAGAGAATGATGGGAATAATCATCATGTGAAATTAAACTAAGTTCCCACAATATATGTGCATGTTCCCAACTTGACATTTGTCATGTTGGGAACTACCTTGGGCCCACTTGTGGTATGTTCCCCCACCTTAGTAACTTAGGATAAAATAACATATAATTGACTTTTGGAAATATTAATATAATATTCCCTTGGACTTAAGCCCACATATCTTAGCCCCTCTTCCTAGACTCTTAGCCCCCCCTTTCCCTCTAGTGGAGTTTTATCCCCCCATACTCTTTTGTCTGGCTGGTTTGTAGTTGTGATGTATTTTTATTAATATCCAAGTGTGATTACATATTATAATAATAGGCTCGTGGCCTTTTAACATTCTGGCTCTCCATCCTAATAACCACACAAACACTTTGGCCTCAAAACAAATTTACAATGGCACTCTGGCCCAAAATATCCTAGCTCACCAACCTATATGTACATTTACAATTGGGGTTTGGCCCAGGGGTATTACAATACCCATTTTTTTTTACTGTATAAAGTTGTTTATGTGAATGGTTAAACACCAAGGGTGATGTTTCTTATAAGGGAGAGGGGAATGTAACACCTTGTTTGGCCCAGTCTGTAATTAAAACTATGATTTAATGTCGAAGTGAGTTGTGACAAGGATATTTGTCTATTATAAGATTAGAAAGGACATGTTCAAAATATGTAAATATATATTTTAAATGAAATATTGTTGGATAGTTGACTGAAGGATGGAGCACCGATATAGACCTTGATACTGCGAGTGAAAAATAATGAGGGGAGGGAATTATGTTGCCTAAGAGCCATAGTGCAATTGCTGAAAATTCATATTTGAAGTTATTTTCCCTCTCTTCTCATTTTCCCAAAATCAGTTAATGAAGGGGGCTGGTAGTTGAGTAGCCAACCACCAAAATGAAGGAGGTATGGAGAAATGTCTGAACAATTGAAGAATACCAACCATTGGTACAACCGGTACCCACCTCATTTTCCATGATTGACCCACGAACTCCTCTGACACAAGGAAGATAAATCGTGAACCTTTGAGAGAAGGAAGATAGTCTGAAAGGGGATTGACAAAGAAGAGAGTGCTAGTAGGAAAAAGAGTGGAGTCACTGATAGACATGTATGAGGAGAGAAGAGGAATACCGTGAATTAGAGAAGAAGGGAAAAATTCTCGAGTGATCACTGTTGAATTTTGAGTAAGGAAGACCCCAACCCAACTGGGAAAGAGGGTTGCGAGTCTAATGTCACTGGGTGAGAAACCCGCACTGAGAGGGGAGGGTTTTGAGGGAGTGTGTTAGCAGTGAAGGGACTCCAACATGCATATGTTATCTAACTCATAAGGAAATTGGGAAAAAACATGGAGGCCCTGACTTGGTGGGTGAAAGGGAGATTTTTGTTGTTCACTGCTTGTGAAGGAGAATGGTCTTCACACCCAATCCAGATTTCCTTTAGAAACTCAAGTTCCTTGGTGGTATCATGGTATGGCATGGGGGTGGCATGTTGTAGAGAGTCATGGTGCAACAAATCCTATGGTTGGGTGGAAAAATGCTCACCCTTAGTCAGTTTGGTCTGACTGGTAGTTTATAAATAGATAAGTATTACTTATGCTCTATATATTCAAATGTTTGAATAAAATATGTATGTTTTTCATTCATGAAATGATATGGATATTGTTTTTGAATATATATGTAGACAACCTGTAATTTATGGCTTAAAACCTTGAGAATGGTATGCAATTGTGTAGGGGTTCATTCGCCAAGGAATGGTCTTTTCCTTGAGTTTTCCATTTTCTGAACTTGGGCTATGGAAAGGGTTAATCAGAGAGGTTTCTCTATTCAACCTTTGAAATATGATTTGTATAAGGTTCGGGCCATCATATCCTTCTTCCCTTTTTACTTGTTATTAGAATGCATTAAGGCAAAAAACCCCGAAATCTGAAATCATTGGAACGACTGATATCCAAAGTTTCCTTTTCATAAAATTTCCAGATGCATGAACTTGGATGTGGAACCCAGTATGGAAGCAGTGAGCTCGAGTGGAACCACATGAAATTTGGTTAGAAGATATCTAAAAAATTCCAAATTGAGACTTTTGTGAAAATCCAGATTCCAGATATAGAAGTGTGATGCAGTGGAACCCTAAGGGTGAGTGGCGTCATGACGATGTAGAGTCCATGTAGCCAAAAACATGAGAGAATTCAGGTGGCAAACCACGGTGGAAGGTTGCAGGGCAGAGGATAGATGGTGGAACTGGGACCATCCAAAAATCTAGAAATCCAAAGGTTCTCAAAAGTGGACTTTTGTAAAATGTCGGATCCTGAATGCCATGTCAGCATGCCACATCAATACGCTACGCTAGATGACACTTCAACAAATGGTGTTAGAAGCGCCATGTCAGTATGCCATGTTAGAGGACATGTCAGCTGAGCGACTCATTGACAGGGTCACGATGGCAATTCATAAGACGAAAGTCGAATGGTGGAACCAAGAATCGGAATTAGGACCATTCGAAAATCCAAAAATCCATAAGTTCTTAAAAATGGGATTTTAGCAAAAAGATGGATTCTAGATGCCATGTCTGCAATGTCGTGTCATGCCATAGCAATGTGCACGTGTCATATGACATCAACAAGGTGATCATGTAAGTTTTCATAGGACCGTTGAAGAAACATAGGGAGTAGATCTCGAGGAAGTTGGAAGGTCAGAACCTCACCTTGGAAAAACCCCAGATGATGGAATTGGGAGGTGAAACCCAAACTATTTGGAAATCCAAAAATCTGGAAGAAATTTGATAATTCGACTTTTGGAAAAATCTGATCCCAGATGGAGGAATAGTATGGTGGAACTCGGACTATCCGGACCTCCGGATATCCAAGATTTCTTAAAATGGGATTTTTGGAAAATGTCGAATGCAAAATTGTGATTCACAATGGAATCTTTAACATGTAAAGTGAATAGGTGGAGTATCCAAATAGAGGAGGACACGTGGAGGAGGACCTCCTAAGGTGAAGTCAGAATGGAAGAGAATATAGATTGAGCATTTTTTAGTCCACTATTACCTGGACCATTCCATTGAACATATCCCAACTTTTAGATCTATTGGGGGCAAGCGAACTCGTCAGCCAACATGCAACTTTAAAATTCGTTGAGATCTAAACCAACCTGATTCGATGGATTTATCGGATTCAAGTGACCCTGTTAATGATCATGCGGCTTAAAAAACCTGCTAGTGATATAGGTTGTTGATCTAGGTGACCGTCCACCGCCCAATCTAGAAAACATGCAAGTTGCACGTCGAAGGTAAAAGGTAAGGGATGGGACCCAACCATGTCTGTAGCCTATGGTTGAGTGTCAAGTGGCGGGCTATCATTGGAGACACATCAATGCAAGTGGACAAGTGAACAGACACCATGTGGTAGTTGGGTACTAGTGGGATCCATGCTAGTGATGGAAGGATTATTCGGGAATTTAGAAATATGGAATTTCTTAAAATGTGATTTATAGAAAAGGCCAGATGTCGGTTGGTAGATCCTGGATAGAGAGGAGCCTTGCAACAGAACTAAGATATCTAGAAAGCGAAGATCCAAGATTTTGATAAATGGGACTTTTAATAAAGTTTTGAATTCCGAATGGGCGGATATCTGGATTTGTGAGCTTTCAAGGGGGTCACCCAGTTGTAGACAAAAGGCAAGGTCCACATCATCTAATACATGTGGGATAGGTTCACAGGGATGACCGGTGGATTGATGTCGTAAGATGGTGCATGTGGAGCAGGTCCATTTGGACATCATGATGTCATCACGAGGATAAATGTTGGATAATTTTAAAATGGTCATAAATTTCTGTCGAGAGCTCATATTTGAACATACTTACAATCGTTGGAAAAGTCTTGAGGAGAAAATTTAACTTTTAAGTTCAAAAGTAGGTTTAGAATTACCCTTGAGAAATGTATTTTAGAAGGAAGATTTGAGAATTTTTTACATCCCACTGCCCTAATGAAGCTTAGGGAGTCGAGTGTGTTACACTTATCAAATTGTATAAAAAGAAAATTGCAGTAGCAAACACTAAAACAATTAAAAACTGGAAAGCTAAAGCAAAGTGTTAATTGAAAATCAATCCATTTAGACAACACTATAAGAAAACATGACCCAAAGAATAGCAAAAGGTCTTCAACTCACCGTTAGACCTGCAGATTTTTTTTTACGGAAACTAATATCAACTCATAAATTACAATAGCAATAATAATATGGTCGATCATGTTAGGGACAAACCTAATTAATTTATTATTTTGGCTCATTGGGAAAATATTTGTAGTCTTTCCAAAAATATTAAACCGTAAAATTATTTATTTCCAAAGAGTTATACTTCAAATAATTTTTATATGGTGAATGAGCGTCGACCATAATGTGCCTGCGTGACTGTTTTTCATATATATTGAATTGTGGAAAAGAGAAACAATTATTGCAATCTCCCTTGAATGATAGTAGCAAGTAGGTGGCATAGAGCAAAACATTAATGTAGAACTACACATGTTATTATTATTATTTTTCATTAGTTAACTCTAACCATACTTTCTTAGTAGCAAATTAAAACTTTAGTTAACTCTAACCATACTTTCTTAGTAGCAAATTAAAACTTTCTTAGTAGTAAATTAAAATTTAAAATTTTTATAATATCAAACATAGGATATATGGCAATTTTTTTTTAGCAAATTAAAAATTAAAAATTTTGTCATATAAACATGGGATACATGGCAATTATTTTTAGCAAATTAAAAATTAAAAATTTTGTAATATCAAACATGGGATACATGGCAATTTTTTTTTTATTATCTTGGAGAAATTTCATGTCTATGTAGTTGAATTTAGTCCTATCAAACTTTTTCACCAATTACAAACTATCTATTTAATTCTTTGAAAATTTGGATTTTTTTTGAAATAAATTTTTTTACTTTAATAATTTTTTTCAATAAAATTGGGTAAATTTTGTTTAACCAAATTACTATATTTTCAAGGACTAATGAGTTAAAGGTCCATCTTAAACATGATCTATAAAACACCTAGAGGGATCAAATTTCTTAAAGTGTAGTTTTTTTTATTATTTTATTCAATTGGACCAACTTTATTTTTATTATTGTTATACTTTTTTTTAATTGAGATGAATTTAATTTTTCTTAATGTTTGATGTAAAATCTAACATCAAGCTAATGTGACAACATCTCTTCCATACTCGGTTGTAGTGCATCTAGCAATAAGTTTTATTATAGAGTAATTTTTTGTTTTGTTTGTTAATTTGTGTAGGACCTGTTGGTTACGCGATTAACTTGTGGCTTGAGAAACCACGACTCAAGGGCATCTAAGCTGTCAAAATCACCCGGGGATCGCACCCGGCCTGAGCCACACCAACCCTTAACATGGTTGGATTTTTTGTCCCTGCAGGTTTCGAACCAATGACTTTAACAACATGGAGTGGCTTAACAACACACTCCGTCACTGACTGTCCTACACCTCGGGGACTATTATAGAGTATGTTAATAAGTGAATAAATTTAATTTATTTTTGGTGTTTTTTTTTTTCAAATTCTTGTGAATTTAATTGAATTGATGGAGATTTTGATCATGGAATTTTGTCTTCCATAACTTCAACCTATTTTAAGACGACCTAGATTATGAAAATTAAAAAAAAAAAAGTCAAAATGAAACTTTGTCTTGTTTAAAAAAATGAACTTACCAAAGAAGTTTTTTTGTTTGTTTTTTCTTCGTCCTAGTTTAAACATCTTAAAAATTGACCTTTTTCCAATTCCTCAAAATAATGGGAAGGGAATTTAATCAATTCTACCATCTACCATCTTCATGATATGAGGTTTTGGACCACATAAGTATCCAATCAAAACTCTCCTTGCCAACTTCTCTACTTCCTTCATAATCCATTTAATCTATAGGGGAATCCTTATTGATCCACTAGATTAAATGCATCTCTTCCTCCTCCCCAAGGAACCCTAGCTCTCCCCTTAGACGAAGCATTTCCCTCTTCCACCTTCCCCTTCCCTTCCCCTCGCTCTCTCTTTACACACACAATCACTTGAATTGAAATATAATAAGAAAATACAACATTATTAAATTAGCGTGGTTCCTTTTTAAGCATGGATTAATCAAGGATCAAGAAAGATTAAATTTATGGAAATGCAAACTTTAACTTAAATTTGGACATTTTAAAAATGTTTTACACTTTTAAAGATTTGATCACTTTCAGTGCTTAATAAATCAATACTTAAAATGGATATAAACTAGCCATAAACATGGTTATGTTGTTTGTCAAATAAATTTTATTTCAAGAAATATAACTTTATTTTTCACGTGTTATAAATGTGAACATGATAAATTAGTATGCCCAGATTTGAATTGTATTTCTCTACAAAACACCACTGATAATCTGCTCTAGACCAGAGGCGACTCCTCGAAGGCCCTTACTGTTAGGAACCTATATAAGGCGATCATCTCCACTCAGAATTTTCTGATCTAGAGAGGTTGGAGACTCAATCTATGGAAATGGAATTTACAGTTGAAGATTAAAATTTTTATATGGTTGGCTGCGGAAAATAGGATCCTCACTTGGGAAGTATTAAACAGAAAGGGATGGGAAGGTCAAGGGATCTGTTTGTTCTGTAAACATAATGGTGAAGACATAAATCACCTTTTTCTACATTGTTCCTTTTCCAAAACAGTTTGGTCCAGAATATCACATAGATTTCATATAAAAAATTCTTGGGCTAGAAATACATTCTTAGACTGTTGGGAATCATGGACTACAAATTTCTCTGTCTCCAATAGGCTAGTGACTATCACTTGCTGGAATATTTGGATTACTAGGAACAAAGCAATCTTTGAAGATAAATTCCCCTCTGCCCGAGATGTAGTATTTAGAACTCTTGGTTCCTTTACAATTGATCCTTGCATGCAAACCTCCCAGATTACTAGACAAAGACCGATTATAAAAAAAATGGATTTTCTTTTGCACAGTTTGATGGGGCTTCTTCTGCAGGTGGACTAAAGTGTGGAGTTGGAGGTTTCATTATTGATCAGGGCTCGTCTAGGTTCAGGTGGTTTATTAATTGTGGGGAAGGCTCTAATACTAAAGCTGAGCTATTGGGAGCTTGGACAACGCTCACACTAGCTTCTCACTTAAAAATTCAAAAAATTCTAGTGATGGGGGACTCTAAGGTGGTGATTGATTGGTTGAATCAGAAAGGGAATCTACATTCAACTGCCATCGAAGGTTGGAAACAAAGAACTTTGGAGCTGACCACATCTTTTCAAGGTATCCACTTTCAACATATTTACAGAGAATACAAAATGGAAGTTGATCGTCTCTCAAAGCAAGTGCTGATGGAGCCGAGAGGGAGATTATCCTACTATATTTGGGATGGAGGGACATCTGGACCTATTTATCATATCAATCTGTTCTAGAACCTTTCTAGTTTTGTGGTTTTTTGCGCTGAATAGTAGACTACTATAGGGATAGTCTTTTTTTGCCTCCCTTATAGTTTTTCATCTGTTTTATCTATACTTAGAGGTCTGTTTGCAGACCATTTTTGTTGATGGATTACTTTTATGATGGTACTGTATCAAATTAGAATGATATCCTTTGTATTGGACTAGTATCAAAATATAGGAAAAAATCCTTTAATGACATAAAAAATAATTATATAATAATTTAATTTTGGAACTAATTTTCTATTGAAAAAAAAGTATTCCATTAAACCTATTTATAATATGAATGTGTCATCATTAAAAATGATTAAAATGTAAAATTTTATAATAATAAATAAATCTATATGTTTTTTGGGGCTGTGATTGTGTTAAATATTTATAAAAGTGATATCATATGAACACACAACCAACGATACAGACAAAAATACTGCAGAGAAAAGTGATGGAGTACACAGCCAAGGTCAAACGGGTAGGACATAAAACCTTGTCCGTCCTCAAAAGGGGCTAGAATTAGAGGCCAGAGCTTTCCGCATTTGACCGAGACTATAGAAAAAGTCAATTTGAAATTTAAAGTGAAAAGCATGGGAGAGAGGGCGGAGAAACTTACCAACGTGAATAATATATTGAATTTCATGACAATATTATTTTGACAAGTGTCCCACGCCCATGGGAAACTTTATGCAAATTCGGATAGTTATGTGGGACCGAGAGTACTCTTGTTATCATATTTTTTTTAAGATTTTTACGTGGGAACAGATATCCACGTGGCAGGAAGCATTGTCCCTATTTTGAGCGTAGGTACACATACAACTACTTATAACCGCTCAAATGTTGTGTTCTTTTGGTTCCCACAAGGGTAATGTGGCAATTTAGTATATAGAAACTAGATGATGATGATGATGATGATGAAATATAGTATATAGAAACTAGATGATGATGATGATGATGATGAAGAAGAAGAAGAAGAAGAAGAAGAGGAGGTCTATCAGACCTTAAGAGGGTAAGTGATTACTTGCGATTTTTTAAAATTTTGTTTCCGTGCTAGAAAAGTATTGAAAGAAGCTTTCCAAGATCACCATAGTTTTGTTGAGTTAAAAGGTTAGGAAGGTTGGTAGTGTGACAAATATTTTGAAAATGAAATCTAATGTGGGTATAGGCTGGACAATCTAAGAGAAAGTGTTTTTCATCTTCAACCTTCTTAGTGTCACAAAGGTGACACACTCTTTTATCCCATGACGTTTTAGGCATTGACCAACGCCCAGTGTCACTATGGAGCTCGTGAGAATTTGTTCTTTTCTTATCAATGTTTATTTTTTCCTTTACATTCATCAAAACATATAGATAATTTTGATCTTCTAGATTAGGGTTGATTACATCCTTATAATACCTTAACTTTTTTTTTTTCCTCTAACTCTTTATCACACCACATTTTTTCCTTAAATTTTGATTTGATGATATTTTTAATAGTATATTTATTTTGCAAAATGGTATCTTCCATGATTCCCCAATAGTTTAGCCAAGATTGGACATCTTTATGCCATCCTCGCTTGAGTCGATGGTGGTTACGACTCGATTTTGAAGCAATTTTAGGAAGCCTATTGTCTTCCATCTTGTTTAACTTGTTCTTATACATTAGGTATCTAGTCATAGCCGTGCTCTCAATGGGGGAGAGGCTTGTTTCTAAGAGGAGGATGGGACATGGTGTATTTCCTTTAATTTTGAGATTATAGGTTATAAAATTCTTTTGTATTTGCTCTATTTTTCTCCAAGATTTATGAGAGATACTACAACCCCAAACTTCACATCCATAAAGAATACCAAGTGTAACGAGAGTCTCAAAGAGGAGTTTCCTCTTATCCCATATCCAAAGATCGACTAAATTACAATTGTTTTCAAGCCCATAATAAGTTTTCCATCCCCCGATAATCCTTTTCTCAATGCTATAATTCCAATTGAGCTTGTGGTGAATATCAATTCCAAGATATTTGTATGAAGTCACTTCCTCCAAGTTGTTGTTGTCATATAAGAACGTATCATAAGTAATTTTATTGGATTTAATAATCACGACCTTAGTCTTATCAGTATTAACAGTCATACCCATATTGGAGAAAAAATCCTTGAGGATTCTTAGTTGGTTTTCAAGATCATGGGGATTCCTTGCCATAAGAACGATATCATCAACATAAAGAAGAATATTGATGACTATACCAGTGAGAGTAGGGCTGACACAACCTGCTTTTTCCAAACAATCTTCTAACTTGTCAATGCATATGCCAAAAAGGGTAGGGGACAAGGGACAACC
The DNA here is from genome assembly GCA_900067695.1 of Picea abies. Lineage (NCBI taxonomy): Eukaryota > Viridiplantae > Streptophyta > Pinopsida > Pinales > Pinaceae > Picea > Picea abies. The sequence goes on from CBVK0103725232.1 coordinate 16,906, forward strand.
TTCTTTGACTCCAATATTGCAGTTAATCTCTTTCGACCAACCCGCAGTGTTTTTAAACTTAGCATTAACATTCTCATGCATCCTTATTGTAGCAACCCTCAACTTGAGAGACACTTTTATCTCTTCCAACCTATTCCAAAGGTTTTTCCTAGGAACCATGTCAAAAGCTTTTCTAAAGTCAACAAAACAACAAAAAAGATTGGTTTTAGTGTTGAGGAACTCCTCTGCAATGATCCTAAAAGTAACAAGATGGTCCACAGTTGAATGATATCTCCTAAACCCTGCCTGGCCTTTAGCTCTTTTATCGTGACTTTCTTTTCCAAAATAATTCCATAAAGCTTGGCTAAAATTGGGCTAATCATAATGGTCCTATAATTAGAGGGAATGTTTCTATCCCCATTTTTAAAAATAGGAACAATGAGGCTTTGCGTCCAGGGTTTAGGGAAGCCTTGCTTGACTGCTAAATTGAAGAGCTTGCGTATGTGATGGATAAGGATAAGCCCTCAAATTTTAAAAATTTCAGCTTGGTAGCCTTCAATGTTCTTAGCTTTCCCATTTGCAAGCTACTTAACCCAGAACTCTATGTCATCTAAAGAAAAAACTGCATCTTCTGTAGGGACAATAGGAATGGTGTCCATGGCATTAGATAACTCGTAAAGAATTTTAAGGTAGGAATTCCAGTCCCTTATGGGAATCATATTATTTTCTTTAGTATTGCAGTTTAGAATTTGGCTCCAAGACTTCTTAGGATCCAACTTAGATAGTTGTAAAAGTTGCTCTTGCATTTTATTGATATAATACCTTTTTTTCCTTTTAATTAGGGATTTGTACGTATTGATCTTATCGAGTTTTAAGGACTCATTAGAAGCATTCCTAATGGTTTTCCTAGCAATTTTACATTCTTTATCATACCAAGGGTTGGTCGTTCTATTATTCTTTTTACAGGACACCTCAAAAGAGAACTTGTTAATAGAAGTGGAAAGGGTAGTTGTAAAATTATGATAGAGTTCTTCAATGTTGTCATTGTAAGTTAGCAGATGTAATTTACTATTTAAATCCTTTAAGAAAATGTCAACTTTACTTTTGTCAAAGTGCAATTGTCTTTGATTATCATAATTCTCTTCAATGGCCTTGATGGAAAAGTTTAGAGTTACGGTTAAAGGTTTATGATCAGAGTCGGGTTCATGGTCATTTAAAAGGTTAAAAGTTGTTATTTGGTTGGAAACGGGGATATCAGATATCACATAATCTATGACACTACTACCTAGCCCATGAATACAAGTCATCTAGTTGGAGTTTGGCCACTTCATTACTCCATTGCAAATTATTAGGTCTTGAGAGATGCAAAGCTTGACCAACTTAGTACCAAACAAATTCTCATTTAGGTATTCAAAGCTTCTTGTGTAGTTATTAGATAAAACAAGGTCCTCATCTAGCCATAAAGGATTATGGTTGGAATCAATGCTTAAAAGAGTATCTTGTTTTGTTGCAGTCCTAGCATTAAAGTCTCATACCAGGAGGATATTATCTTCATTTTTCAAATTATAAATATCTTGTTCTAAATTATTATAGGGACAATTTCTATCTAGATTGTTTTTCTTATAAAAAATAGAATTAATAGGTGCAAAATAGAAAATTGCTATATACATCTTCTTAGTATTGGTGTCTAAAATTTCTATCCAAATGTATTGATTTAGAGGGTCGATCTTATGAAGTTGAATGTGAGGAGAAATGGTCTTTCTAATATAACACGCTATGCCTCCTCTCCCTCTATGGTGGGACTTTTTGTTCCATGCCGACCACAAGACAAATCCTTCCATGTCAGGGACCTTAGAATCTTCATGCTCCCAAGTTTCAACTAGACAAATATTATCAATATCACTCGAGATCCAACTTATCATAGGACCTTAGCACCATAGAAAGCCACGACAGTTCCAAAAAAGAATCTCGAGTGTCTCAAATTCTTATTTATTATTATCCTTCTAGTCTCTAGCCCTAACAATAGCTTTTCGATTTCTAATTATTGCCCATTTTCATTCTTTCTTGGCTTCTTTTACCTTTTGTACTTCCTTCCTTAATTCAATTTGGTCTTCGGGAATGAGGTCTTCATTTATAAATTTTTGTAACTCTTTTAAGCTCGATGATTTACTAAGTATGCTATATTTATGATCATTACAACTTAATTTGACACAAATCAACCTATCTTTGTGATCAATTATTTTTCCTAGCCTCTTTACTTTTATGAGGTAACTTGTACCATTTTGTGATTTATTATTTAATTCTTCTTTCACTATTGCTAGCGCATCCTCCTCTTATTGTTCTTTTATACCAAAAATTATGAGGTTCAAGGCTCTTTTATTACACTTATGGTCTAGTTCAATTAGTTCATTCATTTCCTCTTTGATGGGTTTAATATCCAATTTGTTTTCCATATTACTGAGGGTCAAATTGTTGGTTAGTTTTTCTTCTAGCTCTTTAATCTTATCTCACAAGTTGTGATTTTCTTCAACCTCTCCTTCTTGGGTTGATTGTTTATGTTTTTTCATTTCTTGAATCCTATCCTTCATTGTCTATAATTTACTCTTGACCCCTAAGAATCTATTCTCTATTTGAGTTTGAATGGTATCTTTGAAGAGTCTAATTTTTTTATCAAGCATTACCTCTAGTTCTATTCAGAGTTTTATGTCTCTTTCTTCAGTCCTTTTTTCTAATGATTCTAAATCTTTTTGGATTTTGGCATCTCTCTCTTCTCTATTTTTTTCTAATGATTCCATATAATTGTAAAGGATCTCTAGGGTGATTTTGGGGGGCCTCCCCCTCATAGGTTGAGTTTTTGGAATAGGTGGTGGAGTGATCATATTGAAAAGAAGAGAAAAAAGTAAGAATTATTATTTTGGATTGAATTTAAAAATGAAAAATAATTTTCTTAATTGATAATAATGATATTAATTATCATCTTTCAAATCAACTTTTACTTATTAAACTTAAAAAAATAGATAAAAAAATAAAATATATTTAAATCTCTTTAATTTTCACACGTTAATATATTTTAAATTAAAATTGAGTCAAAGTAAAAAGTGTCTCACCTGATTTCACATGTCTGGGCGCGGGTTGAAGAAGCTAGAACTAATTTATGAACACATGCCCAAGTGTTCAACAGGTGGAGGAAGAAAGAACTAAAAATTATTCAAAATTATAGAGTCTTCTGAAGCAGAGAAGTTCCCCTCACCGAGAGACCAAAAGCTCAAAACCATAGAGAAGTATTATTGTTCACATTACAAAGAGTACCCGTAGAGATTATTCTCGTAAAATAAAAATAAAAAATGCAGAGAAGTATTATTCCCATTCAAAACCGCAGATATAGTGTTAGAAATAAAATAATATTATTAATATTAATGTTAATAATATGATTATTATTATTATATCAAAATTGAATAATCTTGTTATTATATTTATAAATATTGTATTTTTTTTTTATAAATTAAATAATAATTAAACTTAATGTGATTGTTATTATTATATCAAAATTGAATAATATTGTTATTATATTTATAAATATTATATATTCTTATTTATAAATTATAGTATGTTTTCATTAATATACTATAGATTTGTTTAAACATAAAATGATGGTGCTCACAACATGTGAGCTTGATACTATTATTTTAAAAGATATGTATCTAGCTCACACATCTTGTGAGCCCCATCATTTTATGTTTAAACAAATGTACAAAATAAAATGTATACTATAGATTTGTATACATATCTTGTATTGAAGGGTCTTTGTCCCATAAACAAGGAGATCTCATATATTAAATTTTGACATTTTAAAATATTTTAGATGATTAAAATTTGAAAATAAAAAGTAAAAAAACTTTACATGACTTTAAAAATGCACTTGACCAAACAATCAAGCTTTTCCACTTTATTAGGTCTCACTCTTATTTAAACAAAATCAATTTAAACAAGACCTTAGTGTTAGGATATCTAGACACTTAGGAGTTAGTTAAGATCCACTTGGTCTAATATGTCGTTAGGTAAAAATGTGTTTCTTTAGTATGCATTAGTATGCATTTGTAGTTAGGCAATCTGACGGTCACGATATGTTCCCGACATAGAGTGATCCGACGGTTCATACTCTCCTCGATCTTAACGGCCATTGATCCATGGCTTAACATCCGATTGGTCCATGATCTCT
>CBVK0103725250.1:0-14214 GCA_900067695.1 Picea abies
GTCAAGTTGTGTTGATTACTTGTTGTCTTTGATTGCCTTCCTGCTTAAAAAAATTAAAATTGCACAGGCTTGCGTCGCTTGTAGTCGTAACGATTGGGGGTTTTCCATTAAATACAATGCATCTTCATTCCCTTTATACACTCAAGTTTTACTTTAATATGTCAAGGTATGTTATCGAGTGAAATTGCATTGGCCAATTCCTAGATCCAATGGTAAAATATTTTCAATGTCTATGTGTAATGATGAAGAATTTACGATAAAGAAATTGATGAATAGAAACACATTGTCCTACAAAAGAGGAACCATGTAGTTTGTACATTGTTTTCTAATAAATGTTTGCAATGAGTCATGTGAACTAGGTAGTTCTAGGATATATAATATACCAACTGTTTGAATCTTGACAAGCATGAAAGGCGCATGGATTGAATAGAACCCACATGAACCCGAGAGACACTAATTAATCATGAAGTCCAAATAAAATGGAAGTAAAGACATAACAGTGGTTGATTCTTTGTTAGCGAAAGTTCATTAAGCAATGGTGAAAATTCACCAAGTAGAATTTACTGTTCATTGGAAGAAGAAGAAGAATGGAAAATTTGGATAAGTTACATGCTATTGAGAAATGGAATTAGCATGATTAGTTGTTACATGCTTGATGAATGGATAGTTAAGGCATGTTCCATGTAACCAAGAAAAGTGATGGATCTTCTATTGAACAAGGAAAGGATGCGACCTCGAGGAAAAGAGAAACACAAGAAGAAAAAAATAACTTAGGTATTATTCTAGCAAGAAAATGAGTTGTCCTTGATGATACAATGAATTTATGTTCTTGGAAAGAGAATGAACATGCCTCAAACAAAGAAGCGAGCATGGTAACATGTAACACGATATGAAAAAATGGCTTATGTTGTCATGTAAATGAGGAAGAAAAGAAAAATTGCTTAAGTGTTGTGATATTGAGAAAAAGGATTTTTTCTTGGGGCATATTCTTTATCACAAAAGGAGGTCACTTCCTCCACTACTACAATAAGAACGTTTTTTGTACTAATTCAAATCCTCTACTTTTGTTAATTTTTTTTATGATTTATTAGATTTGGAGATGAAGAAAATGATGCAATAAGAAGGCACATTTTATTGCATCCCTAATGCATCTTATTTTTGCATCATCTTTGTCTCAAATATGTTTTATTTTCATTTTCTCATGGGTCCCTTTCATAATTATTGAATCCTTAATGTGACATACCTGACCCCCTAAACCTTCTTAGGTTGGTGGGATGTCGAATTTCCACTTCCATTAATCCTCAGGTCTCAGGTTTTCACCTTCAACGACCTTTTTCCATTATTGTGCACATAAGGACTTCGTCTTCTTTGTTCTATGCTACATGTATCTGTGAAAAATCCTTAGGCTCATGACCCATATTCGTAGCAACTCTGTGACAAAATGTTTCTACATGGACCAGGGAATCAAACATCCTTGATTGGACGAATGTGATTACCCAACCCAAGCACATCGATGGTCAATGATAAATTAGGTTCCTTTCCCATCGGGAAAACATGTTACACCATCCACATTTTAATATGGATCGAACTTCTCCAATGGACCTATTCCTGACAGATCCAATGGTCGTTGAGCCTAGAAATCAATGACCCCAATCAAATCAGTACCTTAAACTACGTGGTGAATAAAACCTTTCCCAATCTCCACGTAACATGTTGACAAGTAGGGTCTACAACCAATCTACAGTTATGGTCTAATAGGTTTCCATACCCACAGTTTGATGGAACTTATCCACTCAGGACTTCTGCCATCAAAATGTGTCCACTCCCCACCATCGTGAGTCTCCCCAATTGAACCTTCCCAACAAGAACTCTCCGATGGATCCAACGGTTCTCAGGTGCCCACATCCGATGATAAGAGATCACCCAGATCTCACAATTGAACAATGATTAACCGATACTTCTCTTTGACTGAGTTCCATCCTAGGGATGGATCGTTCTAGATCTAATAGCTCAAAACCCATCGAAATCCACACTAAAAGATCAATAGTTCTCTTTTTCCTTAGGTCTTTGGCATCAGAAGTTTCCCATTGAAGACTCTTCCTATGTGCATTCCTATATATTCCTGATCTATGTTCTCCTGATAGAATTATTGACTTAACACTCTGGGCATCAATGACCCATATCTCATTGGCTAAACCTTCAATAGATCAACGACTCTCGTCCACTTGGGACACTCCCATAGGGGATTCACCAAGGCTTATCACTTTGGGTTTTTGCGATAGGTTCACCCTCTGATAGAGTTCCTTCCAAATCTAGGATCTCCAAAAAATGATCGATATCTACTCCTTTTGTCGAATCGATGACTACCATTTCTATGGTATGAACTAAGGGTTTTCAATAGTGATAAGGGTGGTTAGAGGACTTGGTGGTTCTACAGTCTTTCTAGACTTATTTTTCCAAATTTCAGCCTAAATCCTTCGGCTCTTAAAGTAATTTTCCCAAATTCAAAAATGAAGATTTCATATCCTATAAACTTTCCATTTCAAAGGCAGGGAAAATATAGGGTTATCATCCTATACTGGTCTTCCTCATACAATCATCACAGTTACTTCATTTAGTATTTAAAGAATCTTGCATTACTCCATTTAACTCAAGAATTCAACATTCATTCATCACATTTAACTAGTTAATATGTTCATAATACTATCTATGAACATTCATTAATCATTCAAGAAAACATTACAGGTACACACACTTATCTGTCCAGTAATGCTTCCAATGTGCTAACTAACTAATGGGAAATTCCTTTCCACCCAACCGTAGGATATGCTGCATTGTGCCTTTCTAAAACATTCCACCCCCGTGTTAGGCCATGATACCACCAGGGGACTATCTTGGTTAATTGTCAAGTCAAAGAATGGTTCATGAAGGTTACTCTCTTTCACTCCACTAGCAACAATAAAAGTATCCCTATCCCCACTGAGCTCAAGACCTCCATGAGTTTATTAGGCACCTTTCCAACTGGATTTCCTCTGCATAAGGGAGCCCCTTCTATGCACAGTCCCTTGGCAACCTCCCCTTACTAGTGTCAATTTCTTTCTAGTAAGCACCAAGTCATGGTCCTCTATTGCTCCAATCTGAATATAGGTTTTCTTTGTTCCAGGTTGACCATTCAACTCCTGGGAAATATTTCTATTTTCTTCAAAATGACTTCCCATATTTCCTCTACTAACTAGAATTGTGTGTGTGATCTCCTTTCCTAATTTTCACCATCTATTTGTGAGTATGCGACTCTTATATGTGTATGTGAATTGGGTTTCTAGGTATGTCATGTTTTTGTGCATATGTGTCTCTCTATCTTGAATTTGTGTGTGGTTTTTTTGTACCTTTTCCCTATCCTTCTTCATTCTTTCTTCCCATTGGAGATTTCTCTTCTTCCTCGAGATCCCCGATGACTTCCGTCAAAAGAAATCCCTCAGTGTCAGGCTCCCATATCGAAGGGGAAAATATTGCGCATCCTTCGGGCTGAGGTCGTATGAGACCCTTCATTCTTTCAGGTACCAAATATGAAGGTAGTTTTGACTACTCAACTACCCAACCTGATCTCCATAAACATGTTTTGTGGGTCAATTCCATATGGGTACATTCATCGGGTCATGCATTAATTTATGTATATGTGAGTTGGAATGATGGTGAGCTTTCTAATTTCTTCATTGAAACATCCCAAATCTTCCTCACCAGTCCCACCCATGGTTGTTGACTTGGTGGTAAACACCTCCTTCAAGACTTGTGACATGGTTTAACATACTCTCGTGGATCCATTAACTTTGATGGTTGTATATGAAACTAATAGGTTGGCCTTTTGGTTTAATTCCAAATGTGGGCCAACTATTGGTATTAGAGCCAAAGGTCATGGGTTCAAATCAACTCAGTTGGTGATGAGTACTCCAGTTGGTGCCAAGGAGGAGATTGTTGACTTGGTGGTCAACACCTCCTTCAGGACTCGTGACATGGTATAACATCCTCTAGTGGATCCGTTAACTTTAGCAGTTGTATTAGAAACTAACAGGTCAACCTTTTAGTTTAACGACAAATTTGGGATGACAATGGTATCATGGCTAGTACTCAAGGATTCCTTCCTAGTCAACTTTCTATTTTTTTTTATTCTCATAAACACAATTACATGCTTTATTAATCATAATAAGTGAATTCTTAACATAATTACAGTCATGGGAGAAAACATGGTGTTACATTAAACCCCCCCCTTAAGGAAACATTGTCCTCGGTGTTTTAAACACCATATATACAATTTTATATAGGAAACAAAAATGGGTATGCCATCCTCATGGCATATTTTAGTTCCCAAGTGGCCTCATTTTCTCCAAAGTGATTCCATTGCACCTTGATCTGCACGATGACTTAGTTCTGAAACAATGTCTCTTTCCTATCCAAAATGCATTGAGGCTCGAGTATAAATTCTCCCTCTGGTTCCACCTGTATCATAGTCCAATCAATAACATGATTAGAATCATGAATATACTTCTTTGTATCATAGTCCAATCAATAACATGATTAGAATCATGAATATACTTCTTTAACAAAGATACATAGAACACATTGCAGTGAGATTTGAAAGTAGGTGGTAGGGCAAGTTTATATGCCACTAGTCTCACTCTTTCCAAGACTTCAAATGATCCACAATAGAGGGGAAATAACTTGGAACAATTCCCCATATTTAGGGATATCCTCTTGGGTTTTACCCTGAGATACACATCATATCCCACCTTAAATTTCTTATGAGTTATTTTTCTATCTGCATAGCTCTTCTTCCTATCTTGGGCTACTTTCAAATTCTTCCTTATTCTGATCACTGTCTGCTCCATTTCCTTTAGCAATTATGGTCCAAGTGTGATCTTATCCACTGGACTGCCCCAACTAATCAGAACTATGCATTTCCTACCATATAGATCCTTGAATGGGATCATCTTCAATTATTTTTTATAACCATTGTTGTAGGTAAACTCTATTAGGGGTAGATGTTCTTCCCATTGTTTGGGTTGATGCATGGCATGCATCCTCAACATGTATTCCAACACTCTGTTTACCCTTTCGGTTTGTCCATATGTTTGAGGATAGTAGGATATGTTTGAGGAAGTGAATTTTTCATGTTTGTTTGGAATGATAGTCTTGAGAAAACTGTGCAATTTGAAAATCTATTTCATAAAAATATCAACAAAATCTATAGCTTTAAAAGTATATTTGATGGGAATAAAGTGAGTTTCCTAAAGTGAGTTTCCTTTCTCAACTTATCCACCACTACCATGATTGCATCACGTCGCCTAACTGTCTTTGGCATACCAGTAATAAAATCCATGGAAATCGTCTCCCACTTCCATTATGGAATTCACAATTGTTGCAGTAGTGCTGCAAGGTGATTGTATTAAACTTTGACATGTTGACACTCTAAACACTTGGAAATATACTCATCAATGTCTTGCTTTATTCTTCGCTAGTAATATAACCACCTCACTGTTGTTACCATTTTCTGATAACCAAGATGACCCACATAAGTCCTCTGATGGAATTCGTCCATAATGAGATGTTTCAACTTTGTTGAACCATGCACATACAACTTGTTAATATACAACAATAGCTCATCTGCTGCAAACTAATATCCCTCATACTTTTTCTCACTGGGTTCTTACTGCAAACCCTCCCTTACTAGATTGGAAAACTTATCCTCTTTTAAGAGGGTTCTAATTCTTTTCTTGATGTAAAATTCACCTACACTTGTTGTTGCTAAGTGCACTATTTTCACACTTCAACTGAGTGCATTTGCCACTCCATTCTATTTCCCTTTTATGCGTTTGATATTGAAATCAAATTCACTAATTAATGTTATCCATCTGGCATGTCTAGAATTCAACTGTGGATGATGAAACTGTTCGACAACACAGGTATTCCAACAGAGGATGAACACCTTCAGTAAAGTAGATCTTAACTAACTCCTAAGTGTCTAAATATCCTAACAGAAACAAATACTTCAGACCACACTGATCTATCATCAAGACAAACCTTCTTCCCAACAAGTAATTCCTCCGCATCTTCAGCGCATGCACAACTGTTGCAAGTTCCAAATCATGGGTGACATAACATTGTTCATGCTCATTTAACTTTTTGGATTCATAACAAATCACTTTTACTTCTTTCATAAGAACCCAACGATTCATTCCTTGCAATCATCAATGCAAACCAAGAAATCCTTCTCAAGGTCTGTAATATTCAAAACATGGGCATTGGTCAAGAGATGTTTCAGTTGTTAAAAGTTGGCTTCACACTCTGCTGACCATACAAACTTCTTGCCCTTTCTCTGTAATGAAGTAATGGGATGACCAATCTTGGAAAATCCATTAATAACATTTTTGTAATACCCAACTAATCTAAAAAATGATCTTATCTTAATTACATTTCGAGGGAATGACCAATCTATGATTGCCTTGATCTTCTCAATATCTACTGCCACTCTCTTTGCTGAGATTGTGTGGCTCAAATAATTGATCTCTTTCTGGAAAAAGTCACACTTGCTATATTTTTCATATAGATGGTGATCTCTCAACACCTTTAACACCATCCTGAGATGTTCTTCATGCTCTTCCTTGGTCTTGAAATATACTAGAATATCATAAAACAAATACAAGAATGAACTTATCTAAATATTTGTTGAGAATGCTATTCATCAAGCACATGAAGGTGGCTGGTGGGTTGGTAAGCCCAAATTTCACTACCACACTCATAGTGTCCATACCTCATTCTAAAATCTATCTTGTGGATTCCCTCATCCTTAATCCAGACTTGTGATATCCATATCTCAAGTCAATCTTAGAGAATATTGTAGCTCCTCTAAGCTGATAAAAAAGATCATCAATCCTCAGTAATGGGTACTTGTTCTTGAAGGTCATCTTATTCAACTATAGGTAGTAAATAAACAATTTTAATGTACCATCCTTCTTCTTCATAAACAATGTAGGTTCTCTCCCCGGAGATACACTCAGCCCGATGTACCATTTATCCATCATCTCCTTCAGTTGTACTTTTAACTCTACCATCTCTGGCGTACTCATTTTGTAAGGAAATTTTGATGATGATACTACTCTGAGTACAATATTTATTGAAAAATTGAGATCTCTCTTAGGATGAAGTCTAGGTACCTACTCTAGGAATACATCTTTGAATCCCCACAATACTGGGTGATCCTCAAACTTCATCTCCTTACTTTCTGATGCATTGAGTACTTTATTTCATACAAGGGACTTTATGACTGAATTTCTTAAGCTATAGTGCTGAGATTGGCTTTTGAATTCCTTGCAACACCCTCATGTCTCCTCTTTCATCTTCACATTCTAAGGTTTTTTCATATCAATTCAATCTTTCCTTATGGACAACCAACCAATCCATGCCTAACAACACATCATATGATCCTAAGGGTAGGATGTTCAAGGATGCTTGAGTGTGCATTCCACTCATTTCAAATGAACAAGCCTCTAATACCTTTGCCACTTTTCTCTTAGTCCCTGTGGCTAACTAAACCAACCATGCCTTTGCAGGTTTCTTTCTTTGTAAGGCACATTCTTCATTAACTTGAGGTGAAACATAACTACGATTAGAACTAGGGTCAATAAAAATACAAAAAGCTTTCTTGGAAATTATACCTTCCAGCTCCACCACAGAAGCTTGGTGATTGGATTCTCTATTCTCAACAATTTCATATATCCTCGACAAACTTCTGACCACATCATTGACCATAGTATATTGTTGAACATGGTAGATGCTTTTTCTATCATGTTGTCTGTGAGGGAATTCTCTCAACATATGTGCCTCTCCACAAGCCCAACATTATAAAAATCCTTTATTATGTTCCTATACTCTTACCCTTGCTTATTTTGTTGGCCTATTTTCACTCTAACATGGAAAGTTCTGCTAGTGCATACTTCTTCTCGAATGAACAAATTGAGAACCTTTCTTGGAATTGTTATACTTGGATGGTTTAAATCCCTTGTTATGGAATCCAGTTTTGTCTTTTCTCCTCCAATCCTTAAGAGGCTCCTTCCTATGCTTGGATTGGTCATAGCAACACTTGGACTTCCTAAAATATTTCTATGATAGATATTCCTTCCTAAAATATTTCTCAAACTATTTCTATGTTATCTTGATTTATTTCAATCCATTAACTTCCATGATGTCCTCCCACCATATGGAAGATCCTCCATTTGTATTGAATATGGCTATCTTAGCCTTTGTAGGTTTTGAGTAAATGTGGACCTGAAAATACTTCCTCAGCCCCTGTTGTTCCAGAGTTTGTGTTTTAAGGCTGTAAAACACACCGTCTAGGCATCCAAATATAATAGTACTTTTTAAAACAATGATACGATAATTTTTTATCTTTAAGATTAAAAATTTAAGGTCTGTTTCAATAGCCCCAAAATCCAAGCCTCGACTTCTTCTCCTTTCTTGGTTTCTCCATCAAAGGTAGGTGGCTTAACCTTCTTGAATTATTTTGTCAGAGAACTTTGTGAGTGTCTCTTTTTATTCTTCCTGGGAACACTTGATCCCGTATTGCTACTGGACAATTCCTCTGTAGTGGCCTTCCCACTAGATAACTCTGTGGGAATAATTCCACTAGCTCTTCTTCTTTTAGGATCTCAACACCTTTTCCATGAAGAACTTATTCCTACATTGCTATGAGTTGGACCATGCTTTTGATCATCTAAAGGGATCTTAAATTTCTCTCACTGTTGTAGTCCCGCATTACTAATGATTAGACCTTGCTTCAAGTGCTTATGGATTTATGATGAACTCTGTAACAATACTACATTCAACTCTTCCTTCTTGGCCTGAGCTCTCATGATCCTTTCATTGTATGCTTTCAGAGTTCTTACAGTGGCTACCAAATCTGGAGGGGTTTCTTTGGACCTCCTATCATCATATTATTCATCCTGAAAGTGTGAGATGTCCTCCATACTATGCTGCACCATTCACCTTTATTTCCTTTTTAGTACGTCCTACGTGTTGAAACAAAGAAATATTGTTATCCATTAGATTAAAATCATCAACATAAAATTCTCTTCCTTTTCAAACATCAATATGATTTGAAAATAATGAGCTAGGACTCCATTCATGTTTATCAATCCTTCTCAAAACAATTATTAGTTTTCATAGTTAAATAATTAAAATTAAAGCACATACTTCTAGTATATAAAATTTTCTTAAACAATCATGCGGTCTTGGAGACCCATTCAATCCTATATTTTGAACATTGCTTTGATACCACTCTATAATAGACCCAACCCCAAAAAACTTCTTAGTTTGGTGGGATATCGAATTTACACTTCCATTAATTCTCAGGTCTTAGGTTTTCACTCTCAATGACCTTTTTCCATTGTGGCACACATAAGGACTTCATCTTATTTCTTCTTCACTACATGCATCTGTGAAAAATCCTCATGCTTGTCACACATCTTCTCAGAAATTCTGTGGCATAATTTTTCTACATGGACCAGGGAATCAAACATCCCTGATCGAATGGTTGTGATTCACCCAACTTGACCACAACAAAGATCAACTACAAATCGAGTTCTCTACTCATCGAGAAAGTAGGTTACATCATCCACATTTAAATCCTAATCGAACTTGTCTAATGGAATTATTACTGACATATCCAACGATATTCGGGCCTAGAAATTGACGACCCTGATCAAATCAGTACCTTAAACTATGTGGCGACTAACACCTTTTCTAGCTTCCACATAACACGTTGACAAGTGGGGTCTACAACCAATCTATGACTGTGATCTAATAGGTTTCCATACTCACAATTCAATGATTCCTATCCACTCGGGACTTCCGCCATCAGAATGTTTCCACTCATCTCCATCGTGATTCTCCGTAATTGGACCTTCTCAAAGAGAACTCTTCAATGGATCCAACGATTCTTGGGTGCCCACATCTGATGATAAGAGATCACCTGGATCTCACAACTAAACAATGATTAACTGATACTACTCTTCGACTGAGATCCATCCTAGGGATAGATCATTCTAGATCCAACAGTTCAGAACCCATCGACATACACACTGATAAATCAATGGTCCTCTTCGTCCTCGGGTCTTCGACATAAGAATTTTCCCATCAAAGACTCCTCCTACGCCCATTCCTAGATATTCTCAATCTTTGTTCTCCTGATAGACTTATTGAATTATCACTCTAGAAATCAATGGCCCAGATCTCATTAGCAGATCAGAAGAGCGTCGTGTAGCTTATTGAATTATCACTCTAGAAATCAATGGCCCAGATCTCATTAGCCAAACCTTTGATAGATCAATGAATATCGTCCACTCGGGACACTCCCATTGGGTATTCACCAAGGCTTATAACTTTTGGTTTTCTCAATAGGTTCACCCTTTGATAGACTTCCTCCCGAAGCTAGGATCTTTGACGAACGATTGATATATGTTCCTTCTGTTGAATCAACGACTATCATTTCTCTGGGATAAATTAAGGGTTTTCAACATTGATAAGAGTGGTTAGAGGACTTAACATTCTTGCAGTATTTACAAACTTATTTTTCCAAGGTTCAACCTGACTCCTTCGGCTCTTAAACCACTTTATAATAGGCACGAATTACTCTGCCCAAATGAATATTTCATATCCTATAAACTTCTTATTTCAAAGGTAGGGAAAATACAGGGTTATCAACCTATACTGGTCTTCCTCATACAATTATCACAATTACTTCATTCAGTATCTAAAGAAGGTTACATTACTACATTTAACTTAGGAATTCAACATTCATTCATCACATTTAACCAGTTAAGATGTACACAATACTATCTATGACCATTCATTAATTATTCAAGAAAATATTACAAGTACAAACACTTATTTGTTCAGTATTAATGTTTCCAACCGACTAACTGACTAAGGGGAAATCCCTTTCCACCCAACTATAGGCTATGCTTCACTATGATATTTTAAAAAATTCCACCCCTGTGCTAGGCCATGATACCACCATGTGACTATCTCAGTTGACTGCCAAGTCAAAGAATGGTTCATGAAGGTTACTCTCCTTCACTCCACTGAAAATAATAGAACTATCCCTCTCCCCAATAGGCTCAGGA
The DNA here is from genome assembly GCA_900067695.1 of Picea abies. Lineage (NCBI taxonomy): Eukaryota > Viridiplantae > Streptophyta > Pinopsida > Pinales > Pinaceae > Picea > Picea abies. Next base: position 11,175 of record CBVK0103725250.1, read on the forward strand.
ACTTCTCGAGCTTATCAGGAACCTTCCCAACTATATTACCTCTTCACAAGGGAGCCCCTTATTTGTTACATAATACCTTGACGACCTCCCCTTACCAGTGCTAGTTTATTTCTAGTAAGAACCAAGTCATGGTCATCTATTGCTCCAGTCTGAATATGGGTCTTCTCTTTTCGAGGGTGACCATTCAACTCTTGGGAAATCTTTTTATTTTCTTCAGAAGAACTTCCAAACTTTCCTGATCCTCTGCTACTAAGAGCTGTGTGCGTGAGCTCCTTTTCTCATTTGCACCATATGTTTGTGATTCTATGACTCTTCTCTGTGTATGTGAATTAGGTTTCTGGGTATGTTGTGTTTTTGTATATCCGTGTTTCTCTATCTTGAATCTGTGTGCCTTTTTTTTCTAGGTTTTCCCTCTTCTTACTCATTCCTTATTCCCTATTGGATATTTCTCTTCTTCATCGGGATCCCTAATGAATTATGTCAGAAACAATCCCTTAGTGTCAGGATCTTGAATCGAAGGGGTAAATCTTGTGCGTCCTTCTAGTTGAGGTCGTAGTTGACCCTTCACTCTTTTAGGTACCAAATTTGAAGGCAATTATGATTGCTTAACTACCCAACCTGATCACCATAAATAGGTTACATGGGTCAATGCCATCTAGGTAAGTTGTTCAGGTCATGCATTAAGTTATGTAGATGTGAGTTGGAATGATGGAGAGCTTCCTAATTTCTTCATTGAAACATCCCATCTCCTCCTCACCAGTCCCACCCATGGTATCATGGCCAATACTCAAGGCTTCCTTATGAGTCATCTGTCTATTGTTTTCATTAGCTTAAATGCAATTACATGCTTCATTAATCATAACAAATGAAGTCTTAACATAATTACAGTCATGGGAGAAAACAAGGTGTTACACTTAATATGTCTCTTTTGTGTCATTTTTGAGTTGTTTTAGTGTCCCTTTAGTGTCCTTAATGTATACCCAGTGTCTTTACAACATCCCATTGTCTAATATCCCTATAACATTCTTATGTAATTGTTATTTAACGTCCCAATGTTGTCCTTCTAGTGTCCATCAATGTTGCAGGTTCTCTCTTGTAGCTTCCTTCTCATGTTCGTCAAACATTCTTATTCTATTTTTCCCACGTCCCTTTAGCGACCCCTTAAGCCCCACATGTTTAATATTTAGTGTCGTCGTTGCATTATTATAGTGTCCTATTCTATTCTTGGTTATGTACTTAAGATTTACTCGTAGAATTTCATGAGTGTCATGAATGAATCTTGATGGAGTCCAAAAGGAATAATTTTCTGTCACTTTCTATATTTATTTTAGAGTTCTTATTCAATCATTTTACAAATTCTAACTGTGTCGATTTTGAGCAAGGTTGTGTCCATGCTGATCCATTTTCATTTTATTCTAAGAAATTCTCATTTTCAATTTTAATTTACATTGTGTGACATTAATCAATATATATTAATAGACAATACATAATATAAAATAAAATCCATCTATAAATTCACAATAATTTATACACAATAGTCAATTTTTTCCATGTGACAAGTGGTTTACCACCACCCCATAGGAAATGTGAACCTTAAGTACACAATAAAATATATTCTCCCTGAAAACATGTGATCTACCAACACCTAATGGAAATGTGAATATTAAATATGAGATTCAAATCACATCAACCATCATTGGAGGATTCATCATTTTCATTGTCATGATCGGTTGAATCTTGTACATTTTCTTCTTATTCTTCTTCTAAAGGTCACCGTATGATGGAGGCTCAGGATCTAGATAAGGATAAAAACAACTCAAAACTCGTAGAGGCAACTCGGGACACTCATAATGGCTTCAGCAGGCAGAGAAAGGGAAAAAATTCAAAGTTCCCAAAACTTAATGAAAATTCCATTATTACGAAGAGTGCATCACAAGCTTCCTAATGGAACAAACAACTCGTCAAACAAAGTTACGAAACGAAATATATTCATGGTCAAAGGTTTGGTCAACCTAGCCCAGTCAACAAGGATGAGTCAGCATCCGTACTACTGACGTCAGCACTAGTATGGATGACATCATCATTCATACAACATATGTGGCAAGTGAAGAGGGTAACATGTGTCATGATGACATCATCATGACACATGGCAAGTGCAGAGGGAAACATGTGTCATGATGACATGGCAGCACTAGAGGCTGCCATGTGTCACTCATTTTTGGACTTTTTAGGTTGACATGTGGACCAATGAAAATGTGCCACATGGAAGTCCATATAGGACATGTGTCATCCATACAATACATGGATGAATGACATGGCATCCATACAACACGTGGCAGGCTAATTGTACATAAAGGTGACGTGGGCCAATGTTTGATTTCCACGTGGCCTAGTCATGGGCTGCCACGTGGCATTGGGAAAATTCCCAATGACGCCCAACAACCGAATTATATATATATACACTGCCAAATTTGGCGGCGGTTCCACCATATTTGGTGGCATATTCCGTCTCCACCAAAATCTCCGGCATTCTAGTAACCACCGCGATAAATAGCATAAAATTATGCCAAGTTTTGTGCGCCAAGTATGGTGGAGTTACAACAGAAGATCCCAAAAGGGGAGGCCCACGGATTCGACCCCTGGACCTTCGCCTAAAACTTCTCCAACCAACGACTTAACATAACATCCACTAACTGATGCACAAAAACACCATTTAATGCACAATCTCCCACTTTATATTATAAAAAGGGAATTATGCTAGTGTATGGGAGAGGAGAGGAAGCAAGGGTGCGACCATACAGATAAGCCACAAATTTCGAGACATATTCCATTCATTAATTGGAGGTACAAGCATGGAAACCGAGGTAGGGTTCTCTTGGGCCCAAAAGTGATAGACTCGGATCAAGGCGTGGAGATAGTCATTTTTAGGTAATTCAATGCCACGAATGCAGTGGTGATGTTTGTTTTCTGATTTGAGAAAATATTATGTAGCTTAAATCCAGAATGAGGTATACTTATGTATTTTTCCCAATTCTTTTGT
>CBVK0103725265.1:0-14791 GCA_900067695.1 Picea abies
CACACACACACACACACACACACACACACACACACACACACACAACTCAGCTCAATGCACACTTTTAGGTAATCCCGCACACTTACTCAAGTGCGTGCATCACTATGAAATGTGCACATCCTTTCTTTGATAAGAATTCTCCTGCATTTCGCAGGTGCACACAAAACCAAAACTTGGTACTAACAACTTACCAACCTATATTTACATTTACAATTGGTATCAATGACTCACCAACCTATATGTACAATTACATAGGATTTCAGATTAGGGACATTAAATTCCCCTCCCTCTTATTTATGCACTGTCCTTAGTTCATTATATGCACATGTACATACAAAATTTCAGAAATCTTCAAAAATATGCAGATACTCTACCCGCATAGCATCCCTGCTCTCCCAAGTTGCATCCTCGGGACTGTACCAGGTCTATTGGACCTTTACCATCTCCATGAATTGATTCAGGAGCTATTTGATTTTTCGATTCAATATGCAAACTGATCGCACTCGAAAATTGCTTTCTGGATCCACCTGAATCACGTTCCAATCAATAATTTGATTAACATCAGGTACATACTTTTTAACAAATGATACATGGAAAAAATTATGAATACACAAGAATGCAGGAAATGCAAACATATATGTGACTTGACCAATCCTCTCTAGGATTTCAAATGTCCCACAATAGCGTGCCACCAACTTAGAACCATTTCCTAACTTTAGGGAACTGCGTATAGCTTTTACTTTTAAGAAAACATGATCACCCACTTTAAAATATCTGTGGGTGCTAGATTTTTCTATGAATCTTTTCTTCCTATCTTGGGTAGCCTTTAAATTCTACCTTATATTTACCATATTCTCCTGCATTTATCTGAGAAGATCTGGCCCAACCACGGCATGGTCTGTTGGGTTGTCCCAACTCACTGGCTTGTTTCACTTTCTACCATAAAGTGCTTTAAATGGGCTCATATTTAAATATGCTTGATACCCATTGTTGTAATCAAACTCTACCAAGTGAAGGTAGTCTTCCCACTTTGATGGTTTATCCATCACATACATATTGAGTATATATTTTGTTATCTCTCTGTAATTTCCTTCGCTGAGGGAGGAAATAGGTACAGGAGTAACCTTAAAACCAACTTGGGGCTTGAATCTATCCCTTCCAACCAGAGAGGGCTCTCTCTCTTCAAATCAATAACTGAAAGGGTTAATTTGGTTTAAATCAAAGGCTAGATCTCTAAGATAAATGAATTTCTAGGTTGGTGGAAATATGAATAGAAGGTACATTGGGCTATGGAGTCACTAAAATCAAAGGTCGATAAAACTTGTTGGATACTTGGTAATTTTGAGAAAATACCAAACATAGGCAAGATATAAAGTAATATTCTAAGCCAAATAGATATATTTGTAGATAACAGGTTATAGAGAAAAAAATATAATCCTTCAAGGAATCTAACAAGGTGTTGAGGAAAAGATATGAAATGATCTTACTCAAGCATTTTCAGATCTTACTTGGATAAAGAAAGATATACAGGAATATCACCCTATGTTTATATCCATCAAAAATTGTTTCCTAATTCACAAGTATTGATTACAAGTAGGTTGATTTTTTTTTTTTATAATTGAATATTTCTGAAAAATTCAATATTTATGTAATTTTCTGAATATAACATATGCATAAATAAGTATAGAGATAGAAGTAAAAACACCAAGTCAATAATCAACACAAATGAGACATAAATCAATCGTTTATTCCATTCCAAATTATCAAAAGACTCGTTCTCTTTACAAAATTCCCTAAGGAAGTTTGGACCAAAGTCAAACTTAGATGTCCCTGATGAAAACCATACAAAAGGACTTCTGACAGAAGTAAAAAACTAAAATTTAAAAGATGGATCAACTTGCCACAGATTGTTTCCCACTCGACTCTGCACAATAGCCTTTATCAGTCATGATATTTAATTCACAGACAGACAAGTCTACATAGACTATCAAAGATAGATCAACACCTCTGAAAAACAAGTGTCTGAATGATGAAATTTATCCCTGAATCTTGTTGTCTACAATAGGACCCTGATATCATAAAAGAGAATTAGGCTTTCAATGAATCAAAGAATGAATGAAAACTGAATTGTGTCAATAAAACTCAAAGAGTAGACCTTAGTATGCTTTCTCCTTCTATTCTCCTCTCGTTCCTCTTTTTCCTTTTTCCTTTAAGCAATCAGAATTAGTTGAAGTAGTTAAACTACCTCTTTAGTTAAGGTAACTAAAACTCAACCACCTTTTTAGTTAAGGGGGAAAGGTAATAAAATCATAATAAGATTTTTTAATAAATAATAACTAGTAGGTGGGACCCCTTGTGACTCCATTTAGTCCTTTAACAAGCATAGCACAACTAGTTAATCAATCAAACACATACATCCTTGTGGATCCCATCATCAATATCATAATTTGATAATTTATATCAATGATAATTGAAATTATATCCAAAAATATATTATCTATATATCCAAAAAAATAGTGTGTTGTCCAAAATTTCAGAAGTCAACTGTTCTCAACAATCAATAAATAAAAACACTTAAAACCCATATTTTCCACTTTGGGAGGCAATATTCCCCTTGTTGCTGCTGTCACCCTTTGATTTCTCTAAATTTTTCTTAGGCTGTGTAGAGACTTTAGGCCTAATATCACTGATGACGTGAGAGAAATCATCTCTCAAATGCATGTGGGATGACACGGATTTGGGAGAGTCATTTGAGGAAGAGGAGGGGGAAGCAATGACTTTTCCTTTTTCAGGAGCATGGTGGGCCTCAGTTTTTAACCTTTTTCTTGCATGGGAAGATTGTACTAGTGAGTGGGAAGGTGCATATTGGATAATTTGATTAACAGGTGGAGGAGTAGGTAGAGACAAGTTAGGCCAACCACGATTTTGGGAGACTGTCGGATGGACAATCTTTTTCCATCTGTTGTTTTCAGGGACTTTAGGTTGTAATGAGACATGAGGGGGAACTAGGATACCAAGGAAATGTGGGGCTTGGAAGGGAGGCCTTTTTGGCATAGGTTGGACCATTCCTTGTCCAATCCAGTTAAAAAATCCATCTTGAAATAGTTGGCTCAACTCTTGCGAGTCAGCATCAAAATGTATAGAAAACCTTGGCCTTCTAGGGCCCCTGTTCCAATTTCCTCTTCCTATGTTACCCCGGCCATGGTTACCTCTGCTGAAAAATATCATTCCTGTATGCATTATTGATTAGAAACTAGTTTCTTCAACAACCATACATGACATCTCTTTAAATATGAAAAAAAGTTTGGCTCAACAATACATCAGAGTCATGCAATCCACTCCATACAAATCATTTAATACTTGTCAATGAGAAGGGGGTGAATAAGGGTTCTAGGATATGTGATGGATTGTATTGAGCCAAAAATTTTAAAATGAAAGGGGGTAGATCATGATTAATGCTCAACAAATCATCAAACAATCAACTGTATCCTAAATCAAAAGAATATATCACTGTAACTCATCTCTGTTCCATCCTTTAACTATTATAATACAGAGTTTAACTTAACTATAATTTAATTTTAAGAATAGGGAATGGATAGTGAATATGGGAAGGAGAGGGGGCTTGTAATGTGCGAAAAAGTGAGATAATGGTAGGGAAAAAATGAATATTGTTCATAAAACAAATCAAGTAATCCATAAAAACAACTATGTATTCAATACAAAAGATACCAATACCAATTAAACAATTACTGTGTGTCAAAACTGTTCACTGTCCCACATTTAATTTCTTCAAAACTTCTCAATTAGCAAAGACTATGATCATACTCATAATCACGATGACTTTCAACAGTCCCGTTAAGAGAATACTTGGTCTCTTTCATTTCCTTTCCTTTCATTTAAAACAAAATCAAAAGAAACACACAACCACATCGCTCCATCTCTATCCATCATATATCACTATAAATATCAAACATTGTCCATAATTTACAATCGCCGAAATAAAAATATACACATGTCCCTTTTCCAAGTTGAACAGACTTCTAATACTTGCCTGATTTCATGCCCTTTTTGTTATATTAACCATTAAAACTTGAAATGAAACCATAATACAAAACTTGAGCTTCATCACTAATGTTGCAATTAAATAAAACATGCACGATGCCTCCATAATAGACACACAGTGAAACAACAAAATCACAGTCAATAATTTCTATAATTTTCCATGATCCCGATCAAGACTATTGAAACACACAATAATCACCAAATTGCAATTGAGACCATGATGTAGGAACACAACGATCCAAAGCATAATGAAAAAGAGGCAGCCATATGACTGTACATTATTACTCATCCCCGATCACAAATTTCCAACCAACTCAATCAAACGAGTTCAATATAAGTACTCAAAGAAACTGTCATAATCACTCAACCAATCTATGACAGTCAACAAGATGCCCGACAAGAGTGAGAACAATTGGGGATTATTATTGGTCTCTGTAACAATGAATAAAAAGAAGTAATCAAGAGTTTTTTGGGTCATCAAAAGGACAGAGAGACTAGAGGTCAAACATATCAGCCAATAGGCAGAGACCCTTCGATACAAGCATGGTAGAACCACATGGCTCCTTATAAATCACAGTCTGTGCAATGGCACAACAGTTCAATGACAGGTAGTGTAGGAAAATGATGCAGAGGAGAACTGAATGTCCACTGGATAGTGACAAGTACCCCATAGCACAAAAAGGTATACTATGTGCATTCCTCAAGGATAGAATCAATGGATAACAATGCCAGTGGGAATGTTGGCCTGAGGCATAACTTATATCACCAAACAACCATATATCTTGGCATAATGGCCACCCTATAACCGAATTATGAGATACACTGATTCCAAGATCATAAAAATAATCCCATGACCATGACTCTGGAAAATACACAGTGACGAAAATGTAGTCCGAAAAACATACACAACAACCACATAGCAGCCCAAATATGACTGGACATGGTTACCCTCATAACTGTGAGGAAGCGAACAACAAGGATAAATAGAGCAAAAGCCTCCAAAAAAAAATAGAGTGATAAAACCCATATCCATTAAAAGCTATAGAGAGCCATCACGATTTTCACCACACAAAACAACCAGTGAATGGACAACTCAACCAACCAATTCTTTTACTTGCAAAACGAATAACCACATAGTCATTCCATAGAGAAGAACCACAGATTTAAATAGTTGCCAATCTCAGGAAAACACAAACCAAACCATTATTGATCCATCGTTCATTCATACACAGAGTGTAATTCATTGATGGGTGAAAAGAACCATACTTGTAACCAGTGTCTTTAAAAGGGGCGAGTTGGCCGAGCACTTCCTTCCGAGTCTTGGATCTCAGAGATTAACCACCAACAAAATAAAATGCAAAAATAACCATACTAGGGTGATGACCCGATGGGGGAAGTATGGAGTGAGGTGAATTTACTGCACGTCACTTCCATCTTCTCTTCATTCAATTTCAAAGTACAGGACAACCAACAATCACTAATACATTAACCAGGTCATTAATTCCAAACCATTGAAATTTGCGACCACATTGCTTGCCAAATGCGCCACCCAAAAATTCATATGAACCGTTGCCAAAATTACATACCATACCATATGTATTTCCATATCAAAAGCACCCAATCTAACTCAAATGCAATTCACATATCCACTAACCATTAATATTTAGGATTAACACAAACTTGTTTTCATTTAATTGCACATAACATTTAACATAGCATAGTATATGCCCTTTCTTTTGGATTTCTTTGTAAGTTTATTTCCTTTTTCTTTTGTTTATGTTGTTACTAACATATTTCTTGTGTAGTTGTAGACAGATAATAATCATGGTGACATGATCAAACATAGAAACTGTAAATATATGCCAATCATAACATAAAATTAAAGCTTCAAATAACATAACATTCCATAAAATGCATCATCCACCTGTCATTATGTCAAAATGAAATCAAGACTGCATCATCAACCATATAAGACCCTATAAGTAGCATCGAAAAAACAACATAAAATGTGTGATATGACTATCTCCGAGCCTCCAGTCTACAAGGGGGTCCCACCTACTAGTATTATATCTTATTAGCATAGTTTAAATAATAGGATTTAGCAATACTTTGCAGGCAAAATTCCTCATTGCGATTTTTATCGTCAACAACCAGAATGATTATGCAACAGGGGGATGTGAGTGGATTTAATGTAAAAATGATCGGGAATTTGGAAATAACTCATGGAAAATGTTAAGTGTGAGGGGGTTTATCCCTGTTGTTGACGATAAAAATCGCAACGAAGATTTTGTCCGCAAAGTATTGCTAAAGCCTATTATTTAAACTAAGCTAATGATATATAATACTAGTGGGTGGGACCCCCTTGTAGATTGGAGGATCAAAGATAGTCTTATTACACATTTTATGATGATGTTTCAATGATGCTTACAGGGTTCTACATGATTGACGATGAAATCTTGGTTTTATTTGCGACAAATGGCAGATGGATAATGCATTTTATGTGGTGATTTCGTTATTCTAAGCTCTAAATTCTATGTATGAAGTGGCATATATTTATTGTTGTTGCATTTGATAGTGTCTCCATGATTTATTATCTGTTACACCTGCACAAAAAACATGTTAGTAAAAACAAGAAACATGAGCAATGGAAAGAGACTTGTGAAAAAAATCCAAGAAGAGGGAAACTATGCTATGCTATGATATACTATGTGAAATTGAAATTTAAAAAAAATAATGTTAGTCATAACTACCAATGTTAGTGGCTATATGATTTGTATTGATTTATATTGGGCTCATGTGATATATGTTATATTATGGTTTTGGTAATGGTTAATATGGATTGGGAGGCACAATTAGCAAGTAATGTGTGCAAATTTTGATGCATGGATTAACGATTTGGATGGATGTCGTGTACTACGTAATTGAATGAGATGGAGGATGGGAGCGACATACAGTAAATGTACGTCACTCCATACTTCTCCCACTGGGACATCACCCTAGCATGGTTAGTGTTCATTTTTGTTTTGTTTTGGTTAAGCTCCGAGTTTCAGGCTTGGAAAAAACTGCTCGACCAAGCTCACATTTTTAAGGCCATTGGTTACAGGTATGGTTCTTTTCGCCCATCCATGAATTGTTGGCTTGGTAATGTGTTGGTCTATGTTTTCTTGAGGTTGGAAACTGTGTAAATGCGTGGTGTTTTCTCTGGAATGACTGTGTGTGTTATTCATTGCAAATGGAGACTGTGTGTGTTATTCATTGCAAATGGAAAAATCGATGGTTGAAGTTGTGATTTCTTTGGTTGCTTTGTGTGGAGGAAATCGCGATGGATCCCTATTGTATTTATGGGTTTTGTTGGAGGGTTTCACTCTGTTTATCCCTGCTGGTTGTTTCCTCACAGTTATGGTAACCACACCCGGTTGTATTTGGTGCTATGGGGTTGCTGTGTATGTTTTGAACCACATTTTGGTCACTGCATATCTTTTTCACTTGGTCGTGGGCTCATTTTGCGTTATTGGTATCTGCACAGTTGGTTATGAGGTGGCTATTGTTCCAAGAAGCATACTTTAGGGTTGTTGGTTGTACATGGGCTCTACATTTCTATCAACATTATTCGGTTATTGGAGAAAAACATGAGGGTTATGCCTCTGCGTGTTCTTGGTGTTGGTTACTGGCCAATAAGAAACCTCTGCTCCTCTGCATCATGGTCTCCCCTATCTATGTCGAACTGTCACCTTATATTACAAGCTAAGGGTTATAAGCTTGTGGTTCCACCATTCTTGTCTCGAAGGCTCTCACCTACTTTTGATATGGTTGACCTCCAGTCTCCCTGCATTTGGCTCCACCTAGAGAATCCTTGATTATTTTGTTCATTAGTTACAAAGCCCAATTTTGATAAACTAAACCAGTCACACCTTGTCGGGCATCTTGTTAACTGTCATAAGTTGGTTGAGTAGTATTGACAATGGCTTTGATTGTTGGCTCGCCTCTATTTGATCGGGTTGATTGGAGAGTTGTAATTGGAAATGATAATGGGCATACAATCACTGCCTCCTTTTGTTGTGATAGCTGAATCGATAAATCAACATTGTTATAAATGGATTGATGGGGAATAATTGGATATGTACAGTCACAGAGATGCCTCTTTGCATTATGCATTATGCGTGTTTAATTTTTCTTGATTGATATTATTGCAATTTGAAGAGTTGATGACTATGACTTGACTATATACTATGTATGACTTATAGACATCGTGCATCATTTTGTTTTATTGCACCATCAAAGATGAGCACGAGGTTTTGGTAGTATGGTTTCATTGAAAATTTAATTATTAAATTTTTCAAAGGAATAGAATCGGCCATGTTTTAAAAAGAGTTTGTTCAACTTAGGAAAGACCTATGTCTATGTTTGATTTGAGAAATTAAATTATGGGCATTGATTGATGTTTTTTTTTTATGCTGAACATAGTTGAAGCAATATGACTATGTGTTCCTAAGATTTTATTTTAAATATAAAAGGGAAAGAAATGAAAAGAAACATAATTATTTTAAACAATATGGGTGAAAGTCATGATGATTCTGAGTATGATTATACACTGTGTTAATTGAAAGTTTTTAAAGAAATTGAATGTGGGACAATGGACAAGTTTTAACACACAATAATTATTTAATTGGTCACAATAATTGTTTAATTAGTGTTGGTATAGTTGTATTCAATACATAACTATTTTTATGGATTACTTAATTGGTTTTTCGAATAATATCCATTTTTTTCCCTTACCATTATTTCACTTTTTTCACATTACAATTCCCCTCACCTTCCCATATTCACTATTCACTTCCTATTCCTAAAATTTAATTATAGTGAAGATAAGTTATGTATTATGACAATTAAAGGATCACAAAGATGAATTACAATGATATATTCTTTTGGTTTATGATACAATTGATTGTTTGATGTATGTGAGAAATAATCATGATCTTTCCCCCCTCATTTTAACATTTTTCACTCAATACAACCCCTCGCATGTCCCAGAACCCGTGTTCATCCCATGATCATTGACAACTATTAAGCGATTTGTATGGATTGGATTGCATGAGTCTGATATGTTGTTGAGCCAAATTTTATTTCATATTTAAAAGAGTTGTCATGTATGGTTGTTAAAGAAATTATTTGCTAATCAATTATGCATACAAGAATGAAATTTTTCAGTAGAGGTATCCATGGCAGGGGTAGCCAAGGAAGGGGAAATTGGAATAGGGGCCCTAGAAGGCCAAGATTCTCTATACACTTTGATGCAGACTTGCAAGAGTTAGGCCAACTATTTCAAGTTGGATGTTTTAACTGGATTGGGCAAGGAGTGGTCCAACCTACACTTGAAAGGCCTCCCTTCCAAGCCCCATAGGTCCCTAGTATCCGAGTGCTTCCTCATGTCACACTACAACATGAAGTCCTCGAAAACGATGGATGGCAAGAGATTTTTCACTCGACAGTCTCCCAACATCGTGGTTGGCCTAAATTGTCTCTACTTACTCCTCCACCTATTAATCAAATTATCCAAGCTGCCCCTATCCACTCACCAGTACAGTCTTCCCATGTAAGAAAAAGGTTAAAAACCGAGGCCCACCATGCTCATGAAAAAGGAAAAGCCACTGCTGCCCCTTCCTCACCCTCAAATGACTCTGATAAATTTGTGTCTTCTCGCATGCATTTGAGAGATGATTGCTCTAATGTGATCGGTGAGATTAGGCCTAAGGGATCCACACAACCTAAGGAAAATTCAGAGAGATCAACAGGTGACAACAACAACAAGGGAAAGATTGCCTCCCAGAGCGGAAAATATGGATTTTAATTTTTTATTTATTAGTTGTTGAGAACAATTGACTTATGAAATTTTGGACAACAAACTATTTTTTGATATATGGGTAATATATTTTTGGAAATAATTTCAATTATCATTGATTTAAATTGTCAAAATATGAAGTGATGATGGGAGTCACAAGGAGGGATGTTTTGTTTGATTAAGTAGCTGTGTTATAATTGTTAAAGAACTAAATGGAGTCACAAGGGGTCCCACCTAATAGTTATTATTTATTTAAAACCCTTATTATGATTTTATTACTTTTCCCCCTTAACTAAAAAGTTGGTTGAGTTTTAGTTAACTTAGCTAAAGAAGTAGTTCAACTAATTCAACCAATTCTAATTTGCTTAAAGGAAAAAGGAAAAGGAGGAACAAGGGGAGAATAGAAAGAGAAGCATACTAAGGTTTTCTCTTTGAGTTTTGTTGAGATAATTCAGTTTTCATTCATTCCTTAATTGATTAGAAGCCTTATTATTTTTTATGATAGAAGGGTCCTATTATAGACAACAAGATTCAAGGCTGAATTACATCATTCAAACACTTGTTTTTCAGAGGTGTTGATCTATCTTTGATAGTCTGTGTAGACTTGTTTGTTTGTGAATTAGATTTCATAACTGGAAAAGGCTATTGTGCAGAGTCGAGTGGGCAACAATCCATGGAAAGCTGATCCAACTTTTAAAGTTTATTTTTTTACTTTTTGTCAGAAGTCCTTTTGTATGTTTCATCGAGGACATCTAAGTTTGACTTTGGTCCAAAAATTCCTCAGGAAATTTTGTACAGAGAATGATTCTTTTGATGAATTGGAATGAAATAAATGATTGCTTTATGTCTCATCTGTTTTGATTTTTGACTTGGTGTATTTTACTTCCGTCTCTATATTTATTTCAGCATTTGTTATGTTCAAAAAATTACATAAATAATGAATTTTTCAGCAAGCTTTTATTTATAAAAAAAAACAACCTAAGCACTTGTAAACAATACTTGTGAATTAGGATAACAATTTTGATGGCTATAAACATAGGGTGATATTCTCGTCTATCTTTCTTTAGCCAAGAGGGATCTGAAAATGTTTGAGTAAGATCATTACATATATTTTTCTCAACATTTATTTGGCGACCATATTGGGGAGATCTTCAATATCTCTCTGGTTGTTTTTTATGCTTGATTATCATCGAATACATCTATTTTTTTTTTATATTGATTCTTTGACTGTTTTATTTCTTAATGACTGTACCTGTTTCAAGGAAGCCTAATATTGAGCTCGGTATTGAAGATCAAACCATAATTTCTTTGAATCTATTGAACACCATTTTAGACACTGCTAATACTCGGGATGAGCTTAATCATTCATGGGAAACAATTGAACAAGACATTAGTGTGGAATAACGTTGGGAAGCTCGATGTAGAAAACCTACAAATCAATATTAACCGTCTTGTTCCTTCAGCCTTGGCCTTCTTTCATGTCCTTATACCCTCGTGTATCTAGGAGAAGAAAAGGCTTATCACCTGAGAATAATCTTATTGCTGAAATAGGAAGAAAGAACATTGTGTTATCTACCCAACAAAGGGCTCTAAGGAGAAACTTGTCTTATTCATCCAGTTCATATTTTCCTCCCTTACCTATCATCCACAAGATAGCATCCAGTGGTGGCTTTGGTGGGACTGGAAGTGCTTCCTCCTCTCAATCTTCAGCTTCGTCAGTGATTGGTAGCTTATATAGCCACCATATTCCTATCCAATCTACCACAAATCCCACCAAATTCATTACAAAGTATGGGATTTTTCAGTTTGAAGAAGACGCCACAACCACACCATGGCATGTTTCCTTTCCTCTTAACCTAGAACCTGCTACTCATCCACTTCCTAAATTTAAAGATCATCTTCCTAGATTTTTGGGGAATAACACTGTCACTACAAATGAACAACTGGTGACATTTTCTAATGCTTTTCACAACATAGGATCCAATGACAACGATACTTGCATGCACTTATTTTTCAATTCCTTGGAAGGAAAGGTTGCGGCTGATTTCTTTGACCTTCCTCCTAATATTCTGTCTACTTGGGAGGATTTAGTTTATTGGTTCAAATCCACTTATGGACAACCTAAAATCCAAACTGATTAGTTATGGGAGTAAAATAACATCGCCTATAAGGATGGTGAGACCATCAAGTCCTTCAACTTGCATCTCACTAAGTTATACAATCAAATCCCTGAACTCATTCGACCTCAGAACCAAGCCTCTTTCATGCATTCATACAATGCATTACCTTCCCCTTATTGTCATAGGCTTGAGGAAAAAGACATTAATAACCTATGTTTCGCTCTGCCTACTTGTTTAGAGTATGAAAAACAACTTGAAAGAACAAGTCTTCCTCAGGGAGAATTGGTTAAACAAACAAACATGTATGCCCTCTTACAACTAGTACAAGATATGAATAATCATATGATAGTGTATGAGCGAAAAGGAAATGTCTCCCCTCTCACCCCTGGAGATTCATCCTCTTCTACACCCCCCTTTAGAAATCCAATTGAAAATAATTTTCATCCTAAAGCTATCAGGCCTCGAAGTTGGTGTAACTTTTGTGAGGAACACCACGATGAAACCACATGTGAGGTAAGGAAGAGCACTAGAGATAAGATCTTTGGTAAAAGACCAGAAGCTACCATTGTTGTCCTATATTTTGTAGAGCCAAAAGATGTCATGATCATAAATATTAGGAACAAATCCTATGCTCCCAAAGGCAAATATGATCCTCCCCGCAATTCTTCTAGCCCGAGATCATCCTCACCAAATGCTACTATTCATGTTCCTAAGGTTCCTGACACTCCAAGAATTACCTCCCCTATCCTATCTTCCAAATACAATATTATGAATTAGTTGGCCAACATCAAAACAGATACCACCCTTCTGGACATGGTTGTCATCCTTGAACAATATAGGCATCTAAAATAATTCATGGAAGGAAATATTCCATTGTAGCCAACCTCTATGAAGAGGTAAATGAAGAGGATTCGTCTGTAAATAAAGTAGGTGTACATAAATTTAGATACCCTATAAAAAATCCCACTTTTTATATTTATGTAAAGATTATGGATAAGATTGCCCATTGTTTCTTCATTGATGGCGGTTCGGGCCCAAGTGTGATGTCGAATATTATTATGGAAGAGTTATTCTTGTATTGTACAAATGAAAATTCTAGGAGCATGCTCTCTTATAATAGTCTACAACAAACAACCATAGGTGAGATTAAAGATGTGACCTTAGTTTTGTGCGCACACCCTGAAATAAGGACAACCCTTAGCATTCAGGTAATTCATATGCCAGTAAGAAACTACTCATTCATCTTGGGAATAGATTGGCAAGCTTTGATGGGTGGATACCTCTCACTCGATGAGACACACTTATCCATTCCTCGAAATGGTAAAAACATCATAGTCCTTAGAGAGGGAAGTATTTCACCTTACATAGAAAGTGTCCCACAACCAAATGTGAACTATATCAAAGAGGACCTACGAGTGTATTCCATCTTTGCTGATGAGGATAACATTCCCTTGGAACAAATCGATTTAGATGATGGTATGTGTCACATGCACTTTGATGGCTCATGCTCTAGTGAAGGTAACAGAGCTGGCATAATCTTGTAATCTCCTGTGGGGAAAATTCATAACTTTCTTACAGGTTGGATTTTGCTTGCACAAATAATGTCACTAAATTTGAAGCTTTATTATTAGGCATTGAAAACACCGATAATATTGGTTGTGGTCACCTTTTAGTTTTTGGATATTTCGAGCTTGTTGTGAACCTTGTACGTAAGATATACTCTCCTAGAAATAAGTTGATGAAACAATACACCCAAACTGTTTGGGCACTTATCTCGAACCTTATATCTTTCAACATTACTCATGTTAAGAGGGAATTGTGTTGGTTGTGGATCCTAATTATCTTCCTAATTTAGAGGTCTTTTACTTTCAGCCATGTTTATACCCCATGAAGTATTTACACCCCAGAAGTATGTACACTCTTCCACACGGGGGAATGCAGAGGGGGGGCTATCCCCCCAGCTGGGGGCAAGCGGGGGTTCGAGGGCTTCGCCCCCGAAGAAAAAATCGCCTTGTAAATGTATATTGTAATTTCATTGTAAATATAGACTGTTCATTATAAGGTGGCTACGAAGGATGAAGAATGGGAGATTCTTGACAGAAAGGCTCTAGGAACGATACGACTGAGCCTGGCAGCATCAGTGGCTTTCAATATTTCCAAAGAAAAGACAATGAAGGGTTTGATGGACGCATTGGACAAATTGTATGAAAAACCCTCGACATCCAATAATGTATTTCTAATGAAGAGATTATTTAATATGAAGATGTTGGAAGGTCCGTCTATTGCAGATCATTTAAATGATTTTAATACAGTTACTAATCAACTAATTTCTGTAAAAGTAGACTTTGATGATGAGGTCAGGGATCTTCTAATCTTGTGCTCATTGCCAGAAAGATGGAATGGCTTGGTCATGGTTGTAAGTAACTTTGTATCTGGTTCAAATAATTTAAAATTTGATGATGTTGTTGGTGTTATCCTTAGTGAGGAAATGCGATGGAAAAGAACAGGTGAGACATCAGGAAATGCATTGAATATGGAGAATAGGGGAAGACAAAAGGTAGAGGAAAGGGTTTCGGGAACCATGGGAATTCTAGGAAGGGAAGATCCAAATCCAGACTTGGAAATATAGAGTGATGGAATTGTGGGAAGAAAGGACATCTGAAGAAAGACTGTAGAGCTTCAAAGAAACAAAGAGATGGACAACAAGAGAGAAATTAGGAAGCAAATGTAACAAGTGATATGTTACAAGATGCTTTGATTCTTTCTGTAG
>CBVK0103725292.1:0-12483 GCA_900067695.1 Picea abies
GAGAGAGAGGAATTTCTATATTTGTTTGAGTTATCTCTTGGCATTGTATTGTCTATCTATAATAAGGAATTTTTGTTGGGTTATCTCCCTCATGAGGGTTTCCTAGGGTAAATGATGTGTCTCTTGTGATTGTGAGAGAGGAATTTCTATATTTGTTTGAGTTATCTCTTGGCATTGTATTTTCTATCTATAATAAGGAAGTTTTGTTGGGTTATCTCCCTCGTGAGGGTTTCCTAGGGTAAATGATGTGTCTCTTGTGATTGTGTATTTCTCAATGATCCTATCTAAATGATGTGTCTCTTGTGATTGTGTATTTCTCAATGATCCTATCTTATGCTATTGTTATCTAGTGAAATGCAAAGAACTCTAATAATAGCTTAAACCTTAACATGGTATCAGATCTAAGCTGAAGAGAGCATCTTTCACAAGAGAAAGTGAAAAACGTCATTGTTGCCGTACATGCAAATTAGGGTTTTTTGTTGATGAAGTATTTCATCCCTAAAACCATCTAAAAAAGTGTGTCCTTCCTCAAGGATCACTTTGGCATCCTCAATGCAACTTTTCAGTGGCTAGATCTCCCAAAAAATGAAACCCTAGTTTTCACAAAGTACAAGAAGTACCAGAAAACCAGAGTACCAGAAGTACCAGAAAACGAGAAGCATCAGTCCAGAAATCCGCAGATAAAGTTTGGAGGGGTAAAAGTTGGATTTTCTCAGATCCAAACACACTAGGCTACTCGCCTCAGCCAAGCACACCTCCTGGTAAGTTTAGAATTTGA
This sequence comes from Picea abies, assembly GCA_900067695.1. Taxonomy (NCBI): domain Eukaryota; kingdom Viridiplantae; phylum Streptophyta; class Pinopsida; order Pinales; family Pinaceae; genus Picea; species Picea abies. Next base: position 779 of record CBVK0103725292.1, read on the forward strand.
TTTTGGGCATTTTCATTTTTGGTCATTTTCCTAGCCTCAGGTAAAAGATGTCTGCAAGCACTAAGCTTGTTGACAAGCTGGAAGGTGTGGAAAACTTTCGTGTTTGGAAGGATAGGATTGGACTCATTCTTGAAGAGAATGACCTTGCAAGATTCGTCAAAGAAGAAGTGTCAGAACCTGGCGATGCTATAGACAAAGCAAAGCATCAAAAGGACACGATAAGGGCCAAAAGAATCATTGCAGATTCAATCAAAGATCACTTGATCCCTTACGTGTCATCAAAGAAGACTTTGAAAGAAATGTTTGATGCCCTAAACAAACTATATGAAGGAAATAACATAAACCAAAAGATGAATCGAAGAACTCAGCTCAAGAATACAAGGATGCAGAAAGGAGAATCAATCCAAGTATATTTCTCTAGAATATCCCAATTCAAAGAACAACTAGAAGTGATCGAAGATACTATAGATGAAGATGAACTTATAATGATGGCCCTTAATGGTCTCATAAGACCTTAGGATGCATTCACCCAAACGATTTGTGCCAGAACGGAGAAACTAAAATTTGACGGTCTATGGGAAGAATGCATTCAAGAAGAAACAAGAGTAGCTAACCGAGAGGCTTCACTAGAAAGAGATGAAGATCAAGCCCTGGCTACTCACACTAAAGGAGGAAGGAAGAAGTCTTATTTCCAGAAAGAAACTCATAAAGAGTCTTACCCCCAAAACAAATCTCAACCAAAGAGATTCCAGAAGAAAGGACAACGCAAAGAAAGAGATTACTCATCTGTCCAATGCTACCATTGTGACAAGATGGGACATATTGTGATATATTGTCCAGCCAGACGAGAATAATACAAGAGGAAAAATAAGAGACATCATGCCCATGCAGTTGAAGATGAAGAGCCACCCGCAAAGATGTTAAGAGAACAAATTAAAGACTGTCTTAATCTCGGCCCTCTCAGGATCGGTAACACCTGGAGAGGACACTTGGCTCATTAATAGTGGTGCCTCCAAGAACATGACAGGTCAAAGAGATATTCTCTCTTGCATTTCAAAAAAGAAGTTTTCTTAGAAAGTGACACTTGGAGATGATTATCAATACCCTATCAAGGGAGTGGGAGAATCAAACTACAAGCTTAATTTAGGAAATTCAATGAAGATGAAGGACATACTCTATGTACCAGGTTTGACAAAGAACCTACTCTCCATATCATCTTTAGAAAAAAAAGGCTTCAGAGTTGCCTTTATAGATGGAGAAGTTCTTATGTGGGCTAAAGGAGAAACCTTGAAAGAAGCAATCGTCATTGGAAAAGAAGAAGGTGGCTTGTATAAGCTAAAGGGTCACTCAGAAGCTGCCATGACCCACGCCATTGAGAATCCATGTGAACTTTGGCATAGAATATTAGCCCACATCAACTACAAGGCGCTACCATACGTATGCAAAGCAGTCACAGGTCTACTAGAACTCAAGGTTGACCATGAAGGCGTGTGCAATGGATGTGCACAATGGAAGAACATCAAGAACCCTTTTTCGAAGAGAGACAACAAAGCAGAAGGAGTCCTAGAACTCATTCATTCAGATGTATGTGGCCCAATGCCATCATCCTCCATCAGTGGGTAGGTATACTATGTATCTTTTATTGATGATTATTCTCGTAAGACCTCGGTGTACTTTTTGAAATCAAAAGATGAAGTGTTCAGTAAATTCAAGGAATTCAAAGCCTTGATAGAGAATCTTTCTGAAAGAAAGATCAATATACTCGGGTCAGATAATGGAGGAGAATACACCTCAAAAGAGTTTGTGAACTTCTGCAAAGATGTCGGGATCAAGAGGGAGCTCACCACTCCCTATAATCCTCAACAAAACGGTGTGGCAGAAAGAAAGAACAAAACGATAATGGAAGCAGTGAAGACCATGATCCATGATCAAGATCTTCCAATGTGCTTATGGGCAGAAGCAACGATGCCAGCTTGAATAAGTATATGAAGAGGAACATGTAGCTCCCAGAGTTACAGAATTAGTGAGGGAGGTTCCCAGAGCTGCGGAACCAGTGAGGGAAGTCGTAACTTCTCCTGATGAGGAAATTCTAGACGATCATGATATAGTATAATTTCAAGAACCTCCTCAGATGATGATCTCCCATAAGAGAAAGCCTGCTTGGGCGAGGGAGCTTATTCAAGATGGAGAGAAGTATGGTGTTCCTGAAGGAACGACGAGATAGGTGAAGAGACCTAAGCCATTCTTTAGTTATATGGCTTTAATGTGTGATCTCCCAGAGAAGGATCGTACCTGCTTTGAAGAAGCCATTTAGAAAAAAGAATGGGCAGATGCCATGACATAAGAATACCAATCCATAATAAAGAATGATGTATGGGAAATAGTTCCCATACTGAAGAGCAAGGATGTGGTATCTTCTAAATGGCTCTTCAAAATAAAACATGATGCTGATGGAAGTATTGAGAAGTATAAAGCAAGATCTGTCGCTCGTGGCTTTTCTCAAAAGGAAGGCATTGACTATGAAGAGACATTTGCTCCTGTAGCCAGATACACCTTGATCAGAACCATCATAGCCCTTGTAGCTAAGATGAAGTGGAAGTTGCACCAGATGGACGTAAAGACAACTTTCCTAAATGGTGTCATCGAAGAAGAAGTGTATATAGAACAACATCAAGGATTTGAAGTTAAAGACATGAAGACTCATGTCTACAAATTGAAGAAGGATTTGTATAGGTTGAAGCAAGCTCCTAGAGCTTGGTATGGCATGATAGACAATTTTCTGATGAGCTTGGGCTTTACCAAGAGTAAAGCTGATTCTAACCTCCACTTCAAGGTTATGAACGATGAGCTGGTGATATTGTTGCTATATGTGGATGACTTATTCTTAAGTGGAGAAGAAAAACTCATCACCGAATGTAAAAAGAAGCTCGCTTCAAAATTTCAGATGAAAGACCTTGGCCTAATGCATTATTTCTTAGGTCTTGAGGTATGGCAAAGCCCAGAGAGAATCTTCCTTAACCAAGGGAAGTATGCAGTCGAAGTCCTGAAGAGATTCGACATGTTGGAGTGCAAGTCCATGAATACACCCATGGAAATGAAGCTGAAGCTACTGGTCGACACTTCGTCAGAATTGATTGATGCCACACTATATAGACTGATCATTAGATCATTGATGTACTTGACGAACACTAGACCATATATTTGTTTTGCCATGAACACCTTGAGTCAGTTTCTGGTAGAACCCAGACATGTTCACCTAGTTGCTGCAAAACATGTGATGAGGTACCTTAAGGGTACATTAGATTGTGGTCTCAGCTATGATGGAGATCATGATTTCACACTGAGTGAGTACACTGATTCAGATTGGGCTGGAAGTGTCTCTGACAGGAAGAGCACTTCATGATGCTGTTTCAGTTTGGGATCAGCCATGATCTCATGGTAGAGTAGGAAGCAATCCAGCATTGCTCTCAATACAACGGAAGCAGAATACATTGTTGCGTGTTCTACCAGCTGCGAAGCTATATGGCTTTGTAAGTTATTGACTAGTCTATTCGACCTAGAGATGGAAGCAACCATGATCCTATGTGACAACCAGAGCTGGATAAAGATGACAGAGAATCTTGTATTTCATGACAAGTCGAAGCACATAGAGATCTGATATCATTACATCCGTGACATGGTGCACAGAGGAGCCATAAAACTCCAATATGTTAGCACATATGAACAGGTTGCCGATGTGTTGACCAAGCCTCTATCTCGTGTAAACTTTGAGTACTTTCGAGATAATCTTGGTATAGCCCGAAAGGACCTCCCTTGAAAGGGGGAGTATTGTTGTGTTGAGATGTGCCAGCCTAGTACCGTGCTTCCAGCTTAATTGTTGTGATGTAAAGCCAGTCTAGTACTGTGTTTCCAACTTAATTGCTATGTTGAGATATGCCAGCCTAGTACTGCGCTTCCAGCTTAATTGTTGTGACGTAAAGCCATTCTAGTACTATGTTTCCAACTTAATTGTTGTGTTGAGATATGCCAACCTAGTACTGTGCTTCCAACTTAATTGTTGTGATGTAAAGACAGTCTAGTACTGTGTTTCCAGCTTAATTGTTGTGTTGAGATATGCCATCCTAGTACCATGCTTCCAACTTAATTGTTGTACGTAAATCCAGTCTAGTACTGTGTTTCCAGCTTAATTGTTGTGCTAAGATATGCCAGCCTAGTACTGTGCTTCCAACTTAATTGTTGTGACGTAAAGCCAATCTAGTATTGTGTTTCCAACTTAATTGTTGTGTTGTGATTCCAGCTTAATTGTTGTGTAGTGTGCCAGCCTCGTGCTGTGATGATGAGTCAGCCTCATGCTGTGATGATGCAACCAGCCTCGTGTTGTGATGATGATGTATTAGTTTTATACTAATCCATATTGATGTAGATGATGATTTCATTCCAATGAGAATGACAATGCTGCCGATGAGAAAAAACTTCTGATGATTTATAGATATGCCAGTTAGTGTTCCAAGATGATATTGATGATACTGTCCTCTCACCCACTTGATGTTGTTGATGATGCTATTGTAGAATACCCTTCTTGTTAAGGGGGAGTGTTGAAATAATGTAACTACAAAGTGTATTCTAATTATTATTGTCGTATTATTTATTAGATCAATCCCCTATTGCGGATTGATCATGTCGGCTATTGTAAAACACCAAATCCCATTTTGCAGATTGGTCAAAACATAATTGTAATAGGCAGAATAAGAAGTCAGCCCCGTAATATATTAAAGAGGCCCCATAATATATTAAAGGTGGTTATAACCACCCAGAAGAAGAAGTCGACCCTGCCAGTGAAGAGACACCTTCGTCCACACGTGCCAGAGTTGTATAAATAAGGAGGCTAGCGCGTCACTTAGACACACACTCACTTGTTCATTGAGAAGCAAGTTTCAGAGCTGCAGTTGGAGAAGAGAGAGAGAGAGAGGCACATTCTTGGGAGAGGACTTTCTACATTTGTTTGAGTTATCTCTTGGCATTGTATTGGCTATCTATAATAAGGCATTGTATTGGCTATCTATAATAAGGAAGTTTTGCTGGGTTTTCTCCCCCTCGAGGGTTTCCCAAGATAAATGGTGTGTCTCTTGTGATTGTGTATTTCTCAGTGATCCTATCTTATGCTATTGTTATCTAGTGAAATGCAAAGAACTATAATAATAGCTTAAACCTTAACAAAAGATACAATAAGAAATAAAAAAAAATCTATAAGTAACAAAATTAAAGTTAACTTCAAGACAAAATTCCTTGAAGGAGGGAGTATGTAATTTTTCATACTTTGAATTAAAATAATAAATAAATGGTCTTAAAATAATAATAGGTAATAGTAATTAAAGTAAAAATGATAATAATAAATAATAACATGATAATAAAAAAACTAATAAATTATAAAAAGAAGAAAAGGTAAAAAATTAGAGAAATCGTTAAAATGGAATCAAAGGAAAAGGTTAAAAGTTGCATGATTAAGAGTTAATTACTTGATGACAAGTGGAACCTATGTATGTAGCTTTTTGCATGGATGGACATGGAGGATGTTATTTAATGAATGTGGAGAAGGAAGTGAGGGAGATTTTGCTTGGGCAATCTTAATATAAAAATGTTATAAGTTGGTATAGGTAGTTGATTGAGGGCTTGCCGACGGTTGGGAGGAGAGTCATCCCCCACACATGGTTGCAATTACTAATTGTAGCTCAGCTGAAGATGATAGTGGGAGCTCGGCAATTCTATTTTCACCTAGATTGTAAGTTAGTTCTCCTTGAATATTTCAAGTATGGCTCTCATGACTTATTACTTCATGTTGATTATGCAACAAGATATGAAACGATATTTACCTTTATTTATGGAAAGTTATGAATTTGCTGCTAAGAATTATTAATGCTAGATTTTGATAGTTTGGAGTATTCAAATGGTTGGGTTATATTGGAAATACAAAAGAGATCATGGAAGTGGACCTCTCATCTTTCCAATGTGTTATTTTTATGTGAAACTGGTGGGAAAATTTCGATTGGGCTAATGTAAAGCAAGACTGTGATATTGGGCTAATATAAATTAACTCTAAAAAGACATGGGATGAAAAGAAGGAGCTTTATGTTTTTTCAAACACTTGCAACCAAGTGTTTTTTAACCTAGATGTGTTGGATAGAGATTGGTGGTTTGTACTAAGACACAATCTGATATCAAAACATGTTTTTTAGTACAACAATGTTATCATGCCAAGCGAAGAAGATAATCAAGGTGATGGCAAAAAAGAGTGATATGTACATGTTTTCACCATTATGTTGTGGATGTGTCATTATTATAGTTTTCTATAATTAGTCAACTATGCATGTATTCTTCATTATCATAGTTTTAGTTAGTTTTTGCAGTTATGCAATCATTGTTATTTAGAGAAACGAACGACCCAAATCATGATAGAGAATACAATTTTATTAATGGTGATTTCACAAACATGTTTACTGAATGCATTTAAGCATTATTAATTCTCGCCCAAATTTCAATAATTTCGAAAAGTTATTATAACACTATTTTTTTTTTCTATTCATTTTATGATATTGAATATAAAAAATTAACTACCATTTACAACCATCATCTTTATTTTATTTTTTTGGGAATTTTGAATTCTTTAATGAATTATGAATTAGTTCTAAGTGTAATAGCTACATGTTATCTCTTTTTTAAGTTAACAAATAATATAATCTAAAATCTTTTATTTTTTATTATATATATATATATATATATATATATATTTTTTTTTTAAATTACAAATCATTTTTTAAAATTTAGATAGTAAAAAATTACCAAATTTTATTAATAAAAATAACCTATTATTACATTTTAATCCCACTTCATATAAAACTAAGTTTGAATCATAAATTTTTAACTATTAAAAATAAAATATTAATTATTATAAAGAAAAAACAACCATTTTATTATACTTTTATCCTATTTTATATAAACTAAATCCCATTAATTGAGTATAAGAAATTAAAATATTAAAATTTTAAAAGCTAGTTAGTCTATACATTACTTACATACAACCAAATTACATATACTCATTCTTATAGGCTACATGTTAAGGAGTTCGGCTTGGAAATGCTTATATATGTGTGTGTGTGTTTACCAAATTACATATACTCATTTTTATAGGCCACATGTTAAGGAGTTCGGCTTGGAGATGCTTTTATATATATATATATATATATATATATATATATATGTTTGTTATTAAGTCTTTTCCTCCATGAAAAAGAGGGAACCACCTAAGTTAAAGCCAAGACCACCTAGGATCTCTTTAGTTAAAACAAAAAGATTGAACGAAACTAAACATAGTTTCATGGTTTATAAGAACATAAGCTAATTCTTAAGATTAGAGTTAGAGTTAACAATGATGAAGTTTGGTGGACTGGTTCTTAGTTGTGGAGCCTTGATAATTACCCTAGCCTGAACCTTTCCATTCGTTTTGTCTCCCAAACCCTCTTCCTAGCTTTTGTGTCAAACTTATCTCCCTTTGCCTCCTCACTACTAGCGTCTAACCCCTAGATTGCAACGATTAAATTTTCATATTTATTGTCCAACTTCCTTAGAATTTTGTTGTGCTGGTAACCTTTTTCTTCAATGACACAAACAATTAGAGTCTTAACACGCTAGTATAAATCCATTGTTTTCAAGTACTTAGTGCCTCTGCTCCTAGAGAAACTGGTGTTTGGAATCCAAGGGCTTATTTATTCTTCAATTCTATCACCGAAAGTTTGCCCTTTCTTCTCTCTAACCCTCTTTTCTAGCTTTTCCACTTCCCACTTCACTACTTTAGGGAATTGACCATGGTATGCCTCTACAATTGCTATAATAGGTGTTCAAGCTCGCAATAAGCCTATCTCCTTGCACTTGCGTGACTTACCTTTGCATGCTCCAAAGCTTGTATCAAGAACCTCCTTCCCTGCCCCACATTGCCCTTGTTCAACCATGGGAGTTGACAAAACTGTTGACTGGATGACATAATACTCTAGGTCAAACCCTAGGTTCTAGAGCAATGATTGTATTCCCTAAATTTCCACATCCTAGCACGACAAAATATCTAAACCCAACAACTAATTCTCATGATTCATCGAAGAATTCTACACTTTTTTAGTTATCAATGCACCAACTACCACCTTGTTCGTCTTAATTCTAGCCAAAATGCAAAGCTTTAATGGCAAAGTTGTGATGAGATGTAAATTCATGAGTGTTAATGTAGGACAACTGAGTTATGATTGCTCAAGGTCACATTGCGCTCCATCCCATTAATACAAATTAGTATCCCTCTATCGCATCACACATTGTCACCACCCTACTTGTCAACTTAACAAGGCCTCATCTTCAACATATAACATGTACATGACCCCTTCCTCTTTGTAATGTATCCATAGGCCCTATCTCTGTAGTCCCTAGTCGCCTTAGTCCAAGTTGAACTTTTTGCATCTAATTAGCGGATACTTGATCTCCATAAGTACGATTTACGTGTTACCAATAGTCTCCATGATAAGCTAAACTATTTTCGGTGAAAAGACAGTTGCAGGTGCGAATTTGATAGGATTCGTAGTTGTGCCCCGTAACTGTTTAAATGGTGAGAAAAAATATATATTAACACCTTTTTAAAATATCCATTATAATATACCATAATTTTTATATCAATATAACAACTACTAAATAATAATATCACCTTCTACTAATACAATAAATATTTAACTAAATATTTTGTTAAAATCTAAATATAAAATTAGAAAAACACGTATAAATTTTGAAATTATTTTTACCAAAAAATATCTCCATGACATCTACTTAAAAAAACTTACATCCTAAACCCAACTTTAACAAAAGAAAGTTAAGAAAGTTTTTGGTCTGAACAAAGGCCATTAAAACTATATCCAATATCCAAAGAACAAGGTGTACCTAGCAACACTCTCTGCGCACGGTGAAACTCGTTGACAATTATTCGAAGCTAGAGTGAGTGAATGAAATGAATGGATAAGGATTTTTTTTAAAAACACAGTCATTTCAAATGTCCATGGCGACTCTTTCTCTTAGCCTACCAAATGGCCTATCATCTGCAACAACGACAGAGTTACTCTCTGGCTGTAAGCTTAACACTAGAGCCAAGCTAAATAAGGCGAGGATGGCAAGGTCCGTGAAGCCTTTACATGGGGCGAGGCTCTCTACTAGGGCGCGGTCAGCAGCTGCTCAGCCTACAGCCCAAAACAAGGAGGAAGAGGAGGAGGAAGAAGATGATCGAGTGATGAATACAGAGGCTTTACATGAATACATTAATCTTAGCCTCGGCTTCTGGAACGGCTCCTTCTACGTAATCTCTTCACCCAAAATGATTGATTTTATCTGCATTTTTTTCTTTCTTTCTAAAATTTGGGGTCTGTTATTAAATTTCTTTATTTTATCATGTGGCAGCAATACGACGCCCTGGGGAATGTAACACAATGTGTTAATACTCAGTTGTCTGTTACCTCTTATGGCGAAGAGGACCTTGTCAGCCTCATGCAAACGTGAGACCTGCATTGCATCTCAACCAATTTTAACTTGTGTTTTTTCATACTTGATATGTGTAGTGTTGTTAATGGTGGGTTCCCTCTGCTGGTCATGCTAATGGAACCGATAAGCTAATGTGGTGCATTGGATAAGGTCTGATTTTGTGAGTGCCATTTACATGATGAGCTTAACCCCGATGGAGTTTTCATGGATATAGAGTTGAAAGCAAAACGGACAAAGGCAGTTCTTTTCTACGGAAAATTCATTTAACATAACCCGCAGTAGAAATCCATGATATTACTCTCTTATTTGTACAGAAACAAAATCATCTTACCCATTTCCCACAATGATGCAGGTTGAAAATTAAGCAACCGCCATCTAAAATTGCAAAGTTAGACACCAAGGACTCTGAATGGGAAGAATTCAAGCTAAGGGAGACTAATATGTTTACAGTCGACACGCATCAACATGTGAGCTACCGATTCTGCTTTTAGTTTTTTGCTTTAGTTTCAGCACTGGAGAAGGTGAGTTTCATGCCGAGGTTTCCATCAGTTTTGACTTTCTTTGCAATTACATTACTTTTCTACTATGACATTCATAAGCCCCGGCACTATTGGCAGATCGGCCTGGCTAGGGAAGGTTGGCCTACAGTACTTGCCATTTATTTCTTTCTCCCTCTTTATGGTTTCTCATATAATTAGCTTACGACAACAGCATCTATTTTGATTGAAGAAGTCTTACGACAACATCATCTATTTTGATTGAAGAAGTCTATAGGGTATGTATATAGTATTGTTACTGTGAAGAACATGCCTCCAATCTACAGACACTCAATATGGGTGGGCATACATGTGTATGCATTGAAGGCATCTCATTATTGTTGCATCGATCCCCCTACACCTGATCGTACAGCATGCCCATAGGAATATCTCCATTAGGTTATTGTTGGAATTCACTGCAGGTTAAGAGAACATAGCAAAATATAATTATTTGAATTGAAGGAAGCAAAACTTTGTTCTCATCTCAATATATTTCTTTTAATACATTTTATTCGTATACTTGGGGTGATGTTATTAAACCACATTTGCAAATGGGCATCTATGCGGAGTCTACTTAGACACTTCATAAACTATGTAGAGTAGATACTAGGCCACAGCACAAACACTCCCACCTAGTCTATATGGACAACAAAACATTTCTTTACACTCAATCTTGTTAGATATAATGGTCATAGTTAGGAATATTACATGATAATAAAGTCTTAATTAGTGTCTTGTAATAAAGTGATGCAATACTGATGTAAGTGGTGAGCATAGGGAACTTGTTATTTTGGTCTTGATATGGAGGGGGCTAGTTATGGTGACACTCCCTATGCACATGAACTGCTCAATTAGCTTTGTGGTGGGTTCTCCCCTTTGGGAGCTAGGAATGTCTAGCACGGGCTGAGTGTGCAGGTGATGCAACAGGCGACTCTCTCATGGTGCATGGTGCATCCCTCTAGTAGTTCAAAGGCTGACACAAATGTGCTACATCTAGCTCAACCCCTTTTGCAGCTGGACAACAATTTGCATGTATAAATTTGCACATATTAGATAACTATCATATCAGGAAAATCTGCTAGCAAGATCATTGACTCTTTGAAATGAGGAAAATTAGTTCAATTCTGATAAGTTGCCATGCTGCTTGAAACTCTATAGTCCTAGGAAGTTTATCCCTTGAGAGAGCAATGTTACAGGTCATGGATACGAGGAATTAGCCACATAACCTATTAGGTGGACTTATCATATGCACATTATCAAAATAGATGTTTAGGATTTTCAGATTTACCACATACAGGACATTTAGGTTGAGGGACACCCAAGTGAGCTACTTTGTTGCTAAGAGCTGGACTACCAAAAATAAGAGACCATGCAAAAAAGGCCTTTTTGGTTCGATGAGTGGTTTCGATCAATGCTGTATATGTCGTCTCAGGGAAAGTGTCGGCGAGGGTCAGAAGTAACTTCTCGGCGACATCGGCGGAAAATATCAGAATATCTCGGAAAATGTCGTAAGACCTCAAAAAAATACCAAAACACTCATTTTTTTCAATTTTTTAAACTTGTAAAGCAACAACAACATCAAATAAACACATTGCTACATAAATATGAAAA
>CBVK0103725293.1:6906-17479 GCA_900067695.1 Picea abies
TCTTAGACCAAAAATACCTGTGTCTACACATGCATTTTAGTGGCTGTTAGTATGCTCTTATTTCTGTCCATATTTCAGCAGAAAAGATAGTTAGGTGTGTTGTTATTTGTTTGGGAAAGTATATGTAAAAATTATCTAACATGAAACTACTTGCAAGGGCACCCAATCACTGAAATAACAACCATAATATATCAGCAAAACAAAACTACAGTTGGCTGTCATAAAACAGCAGAAAACCATTTTATAACAGCAGAGAAACTTAGTGTCTTAGCTTGGTCAAAGACAGACCAAGAAGACTGTTGATAGTTCCTGGATTTTCTACATATGTAAAAATTATCTAACATGAAACTACTTGCAAGGGCACCCAATCACTGAAATAACAACCATAATAAATCAGCAAAACAAAACTACAGTTGGCTGTCATAAAACAGCAGATAAACATTTTATAACAGCAGAGAAACTTAGTGTCTTAGCTTGGTCAAAGACAGACCAAGAAGACTGTTGATAGTTCCTGGATTTTCTACAGAATTATTATGCATTTGTCTATTGGGCTCTTGAGTGTTAAGGTTTAATCTATTATTAGGTTTCCTTTTATTTCATTAGATAACCATAGCATAAATAGGATCACTGAGAAATACACAATCACAAGAGACACATCATTTATCCTGGGAAACCCTCATGTGGGAGAAAACCCAACAAAAACTTCCTTAATATAGATAGCCAATACAATGCCAAGAGACAACTCAAACAAATACAGAAAGTCCTCTCCCAAGAATGCGCCTCTCTCTCTCTCTTCTTCTCCAACTGCAACTCCAGACTTGCGCTCTAATCATCAAGTGAGTGAATGAACAAATGAGGCGCTAGCCTCTCTTATTTATGCAATCTGGCAGGCGTTGGACTGGGGTGTCATTTCACTGGCTGGGCCGACTTCTCATTCTGGGTGGTTATAACCACTTTAATATATTCTGGGGCCGACTTTTCATTTAGCCTATTACAATTAGGGTTTGACCAATCCGCAAAAAGGGATTTGGTCATTTATAATACCCAACATGATCAATCCACAAAAGGGGATTGATCTAATGAATAATACATCAATAATGATTAGAATACTCTTTGCAGTTACAATATTTCAACACTTCCCCTTAACAAGAAGGGTATTCTACAACAGCATCAGGCAAGAGAGAGGGCAACATCATCAACAACATCTTGGAACACTGACTAGCGTATCTATAAATCATCAGAAGTTTTTCTCATCATCCACATCGTCTTTCACAACGGAGAGCTAAAATGATATCATCATCTGCATCAACATGGATTAGTATGAAACTAATACATCATCATCACAGCACGAGGCTGGTCACATCATCACTGCACGAGGCTGGCACATCATCACAGCGCGAGGCTGGTACATCATCACAGCACGAGGCTGGAATCTCAACACAACAATTAAGCTGACAACACCACACAACAATTAAACTGGAATCTCAACACAACGATTAAGCTAGCAACAACAATTAAGCTGGAATCACAACACAACAATTAAGCTGGAATCACAACACAGAAATTAAGCTGGAATCACTACACAACAATTAAGTTGGAATCTCAACACAGCAATTAAGCTGGAATCTCAACACAGCAATTAAGCTGGAATCACAACACAACAATTAAGATGGAATCTCAACACAACAATTAATATGGAATCACAACACAACAATTAAGATGGAATCTCAACACAACAATTAAGATGGAATCACAACACAACAATTAAGCTTGGATCTCAACACAGCAATTTAGCTGGAATCACAACACAACAATTAAGCTGGAATCTCAACACATCAATTTAGCTGGAATCACAACACAGCAATTAAGCTGGAATCACAACACAACAATTAAGCTGGAATCACAACACAACAATTAAGCTGGAATCTCAACACACCAATTAAGTTGGAATCACAACACAACAATTAAGCTGGAATCACAACACAACAATTAAGCTGGAATCTCAACACAACAATTAAGCTGGAAGCACAGCACTAGGTTGGCATCACCACACAACAATTAAGCTGGAAGCACAGCACTAGGTTGGCATCACCACACAACAATTAAGCTGGAAGCACAACACTACGCTGGCATCACCACAACACTACTCCCCCTATCGAGGGAGGTCCTTTCGGACTATACCAAGCTTATCTCGAAAGTGCTCAAACTTTACACGAGATAGAGGCTTGGTCAACACATCGACAACCTGTTCATCCGTGCTAACATACTGGAGCTTTATGGCTCCTCTCTGCACCATGTCACAGATGTAATGGTATCAAATCTCTATCTGTTTCGACTTGTCATGAAATACAGGATTATCTGTCATCTTTATGCAGCTTTGGTTATAGCATAGGATCGTGGTTGATTCCATATCTAGGTCGAATAGACCAATCAATAACTTACGAAACCATATGGCTTCACAACTGGAAGAACACGCAACAATGTATTCTGCTTCCGTTGTACTAAGAGCAATGCTTGATTGCTTCCTACTCTGCCATGAGATCATGGCTGATCCCAGACTGAAACAACATCCTGAAGTGCTCTTCCTATCAGAGACACTTTCAGCCCAATTTGAATCAATGTACCCATTCAGTGTGAAATTATGATCTCCATCATAGCTGAGACCACAATCTAATGTACCCTTGAGATACCTCATCACATGTTTTGCAGTAACTAGGTGAACATTTATGGGTTCTACCAGAAACTGACTCAAAGTGTTCACGGCAAAACAGTATCTGGTCTGGTGTTCGTCATATACATCAGCGATCCAATGATCTGTCTATACAGTGTGGCATCAATCAATTCTGGCGAAGTGTCGACCATAAGCTTCAGCTTCGTTTCCATGGGTGTATTCATGGACTTGCACTCCAACATATCAAATCTCTTCAAGATTTCAACTGCATACTTCCCTTGGTTAAGGAAGATTCTCTTTGGGCTCTTCCATACCTCGAGACCTAAGAAATAATGCATTAGGCCAAGGCCTTTCATCTCAAATTCTAAGGCGAGCTTCTTCTTACATTCGGTGATGAGCTTTTCTTCTCCAATTAAGAATAAGTCATCCACATACAACGACAATATCACCGGTTCATCATTCATAACCTTGAAGTAGAGGTTAGAATTAGTGTTGGACTTAGTATGCCAAAACAATCAAACTAGGCCAACCTTGTCATTAGAACTTTAGAAATTAGAACAACACCAATGGTATTCAGATATCATCTACTTTCTCTCAAACCTTACTTGCCCAAGTCATTTGATTGGTCATAAGAGGAGGGCTTTAAGGTTGAAAGCAGCAAAGTATTGTATCATTCAAGATGGCTTGGGGTGGAAGAACCCCGATGGAGTGATACTTAGGTGTGTTGATGAGCTAGAGTCCAAGAGACTTTTGGTTGACTTCCATTCAGGGTTTTGTGGTGGACACTTTGCGGCTAAAACTGCTGGCCACAAAATCCTCAAACCCGATTACTATTGGCCGACCATTTTCTCAGATGTACACAAAAAGGTCAAGGGTTGTCAGCAGTGTCAGTTATTTTCAGGGAAGCAAAAGATAAAAGCCTTGCCTCTTCAGCCTGTAGTTGTCGAAGCTCCTTTTCAGCAGTGGGGGCTTGATTTCATTAGTCAATTTAAAGATAATTCAAGTAATGGTTATACTTGGATAATTATAGAAACTGAATATTTTACTAAGTGGGTAGAAGCAATACCCACTAAGTCATCGACCGACAAAGTGGTCATGAATTTCCTTGAAGATAGGATAATCACTCGGTTTAGTGTGCCCGCCAAGATTACAACCAATAATGCCAAGGCCTTTAGTTCTACAGATTTATCTTCTTTTTGTTTTAACTTTTAAGTATGGCATTGTGTTGTCCCACTCTTCAAACTATTATCCCCAAGGTAATGGTCTTGCTGAATCCAACAATAAGAACTTAATGAATATTCTTAAGAAAACAGTGGGGGATAATAAGAGGTCATGGGACAACAAGATTAAGTTTGCATTATGGGCGGACATAATGACCAAAAAGAGTTCCACCGTTAAGAGCCCCTTTGATCTTGTCTACGGGCTTGATGCTACTATACCAATTCACTTAAAACTTCCAGTGTATCAGTTTGTCCAGAAATATGGTCTGGATGAGGACTTCCATGAGAACAAAATTGATCAGTTGATAGAGTTAGACGAAATCAGAAGGAAAGCATTGGATCAGAGCATAAAGAATCAAGACAGGGTAA
Organism: Picea abies; assembly: GCA_900067695.1. Classification (NCBI taxonomy): domain Eukaryota; kingdom Viridiplantae; phylum Streptophyta; class Pinopsida; order Pinales; family Pinaceae; genus Picea; species Picea abies. Next base: position 11,167 of record CBVK0103725293.1, read on the forward strand.
ATAGGACTTTTGATAAGTCTTCACGACAGAGAGTTTTCAGGAAGGGGACACAGTCCTTCTTTGGGATAAAAGAAGAGAAAAGCCAGGGAATCATGGAAAGTTCGACAGTTTATGGACAGGTCCATACATTATATAGGGTTCAGCTGGCAAGAATTCATTTTATCTAAACAACTTGGATGGTGAGAATTTGGCCCTTCCATTCAACGGCCAACTTCTCAATCTTTTCTTCACAGAGGTCATTTGATGCCCATGGGGGCATCTACTATATCATACTCTCTAACCCTTATCTTTTGTACATTATGCTTTGTCTTTTCTATACATTATTTATTTTTTTGTACTATATGCACATGTATATTAATGCTTTTGTTGTATTATAAGTATTTGTATATTATCATTGAAAATTGGGTTTAATGTTGGTTTTATATGGATATGATTGCTGACATACGTCCATAGTGCAGGTAGCATAATTCTGGATTCTCGTATGGTCTCCTACAGATTTAAAGATCAACCACACATCTCCATATGGAGCCAATGTTATCCACCAGTTTGCACAATCTGGATTTCCTGAAGAGCCGCCTATTATCCCCCACTTTCAGGGATAACTAGGAGATTATGTCTCGAGGCCCACAGGTCCTAGACATGGAGTACCGAGAGCCAGATCGACTTGAACATGGCCTTGGAGGGCCCATCTTTTCTCCCTTTCAGTGCCTCCACCTTGTCAGTAGCAACAACAACATCCATCACCTTCGGCTTGGTCCTGTATCAGAGATGGTTCTTGTTCCATGAGGTAATGAGTCTGGGTATCATGGTATGTGTCACATTGATATTCAAAAACCTTTGAATTTGTGCATTCGATTCCTTTGTTTCTAACGGGTGCTTGGATCTTATGCTTGTCCACTTGACCATGTCTGGGGGAATGACAGGATGCCCTAACAAGCTTATGACTATAGGTTTTGAGTTGCCACTGGGGGAATTTCTGAAAAGCCATTGTCCGTTCCCCTCATACATACCACTTTCCATCTTATTTACCACTCACCCGTCTCTTTACACTGGTCTGGGCATAGGGTTGGCCACTCATTTACGGGTTGTACCTTACCTTGTGGGAAGAATGGGCTAAAGGCCTGGGGGATAAAAGAAACTGACAATAAAATCCTAAGAATAAAACCTCGAGATGCTTCGCCCAGGGATCCCCGAGAAAGCATTAAAAGGCTTCTCAGCAAGAAACAGAGGGACCTGTAAAAAATAAATCAAGACCTAGTTGAGGGATAGGGGGTCTCATCACGAGCCAGACTATTAGGGCCATGGGTGTCTAATGGTATGACACTACTAGCAACTAGTTACCACGCCAGGGTAGTGGCTCTTGGCTGCATGGCCAAGAGAAAGGGGGTCTCATCACGAGCCAACCTTCTCATTTCCGTGAAAGTGATTGTGGGTAACATTGCCACCTCTAGTCACCAAGCCAGGGCAGTGTCCCTTTACTAGCTTCTTGAAAGAAAAAACAAGAAAAAGATAAAAACAATAAGACAAGACTTGGTTAGAGGATAGGGGGTCTCATCACAAGCCGACCTCTTAGGTCCATGAGCATCTAGCGGTATGGCACTACCAGCATCTGGTCACCACGCCAGGGTAGTGGCTCTTGGTGGCATAGCCAAGAGAAAGGGGATCTCATCACGAGCCGACCTTCTCATTTCCGTGAAATGTTTGTGGCTAACATTGCCACCGCTAATCACCAAGCCAGGGAAGTGTTCTTTGACTAGCATCTTGGAAAAAATGAAGATTAAAAGGCATGAATGGGATTGGAAATATTTGCATCCATGACAGGTGCAGCTCACCCTCCATAGAGGAACCCACCAGTAAGCCATCCCTTCTATCACTGCACCTTTTTCCCAAGCATCCCCATCCACCTCACCCATTTACATGACTTGGATTTCATCCTTTTCAGAAACATCCCTCTACCAGTAGACACTAGCCCAATAGGACGTCTTGTCACTTCCCCCAAACTTGTATTGCAGACTTGTATAATCTCTTTGAGCACTAGATTGGGGTAAAGGGGTTTTATGCACATGTTTAATAAATATTGATGATTAGATGTGATTGACATTGCTATGATCCCCATGACTTATGAGCCCATGGAGGGCGTAGTTGTTGATGTACAGGACCATGCCCGACAGACAAGTACCATGCTGGACAGGTACACATGGGGAGATGATTAGTTCAGACCTCCATGGGGCTGAAGAGCCCACCATATAGATGTTGAGACCCAAGAAGGGGGTAGAGACAGGCCAAAGCATTTGTACTAGGGAAGAGCAGAAGAATCCACCAGAGGCAACTGAGCAGACCTGTACCTAGGGGGGTTGAGCCCTCTCCACAGGAACGTTGGCCTTGGAAGGCCCAAGATATCTCCCAGGATACCTATGAAATCACCCAACAGTATGGACGTTTTGGGAGGCAGATATGGCAGTTTTGGCACATGTGGCAGCTTGGAGAAGCCCAAGGAGGGTTAACGTTTTTCTCCAGGAGGCTGCATTTTCCCTAAAAGGGGCTAACATCACCCTAGAAAGGGGATGACGTCTCACTATTGCTTGATTAGGGTTTAATTTTAAGACATTTAATGTAAAACATTATGATTTTGGTATATGACCTAAAAGGTAATTTAGGTCATTGCTATTGTATAAATTGAGGGGTTTTGCCTTCATATTTTGATCATCTTTCACTCACTCATTAGTGCGGTCTGAAATTTGTGCCCTTATTAGGGTTATTGGTTGAAATTTTGAGGCGCACTTGTTGAAGGAAGACTTTTATTGGCATTTTTGGCATTTCTCTTGGTGGAAGGTGTTACAACTAGGGTTTTGCTACATGGTTTCTTGGTTTAAGTGTGAACCCTATACTCCCCCCACTTGTACCAAGTAACTATTGGGTGCTCAAGAAGTATGGAAACAAGGCCTACCCTAGCTCCACAGGTGAGCCCAAAGGAAAAGAGTACTTACGGAAAGGATGTTGAGCGCCACGAGACCGTCCCCGGCCTATCACCTTCCGTTGCTTCCTCTAGTCCTCGTTTAAATGGCAAAGTTGAGTCAGTAGAGGTGCCCTATTAAGTCTAGTTGGTTATTATGCCTATGGACTAAGTTAATTTTAGTGTTTGGGTGTGAAAAAGTGAAGTGTGCTTGCCCAAATTGTGTGAAATAATGCCAAAACCGAAATGTTAAACTTGAAAGAAAATAAGTGTTTACCCACAAAATGTTACTTGAAGAGCATGAAAAGGAAAACCACAATAGCTTGCAATGAAAAAGAGATTGAGTTGTCTTATACCATCACCATTTGCCCATCAACATTTTCAATAAGATAAATGCTTGGAAAGTAAAACTTGCAAATAAAAGAGATTTTAAAGCATGAGATTTAAACCTATGCTTCCATGGGCTTAAGCTAGTACTTAGTTGTGTGAGATCTACTTCTAAATGATTTTAATCCATTAAGCACAACATGGACACTAAACAATTAAACTAGCCATACTATATCGGGGGTTGGTTTTGCCAACTGCTCATCCAAGGTGTAGGCAACAAGGAAAGCAAAACTTGAAATGAAAGAGCAAGAAAAACAAACCACTCACAATAGCACAAGGTGGAGGCAAGCCTTCCTATTTTGTGCCAAAGGGGGCTAGAAATGAACTAAACTAAAGCACTCCTAGCCACACAACCTTGTCCTAATGACAAGTGGGGCAAAGAAATAAAAACTATACAAAAAATTAAATACACAACCTAGCCTTACGATTTTGGGGGGTGGCTTTGCCAAACTCTCACCCAAGATGTAGGCACTAATAAGCTTTACAAAATAGAAATTTAAAGAGAAGGAAAGCCACTTGGGGACCCCCTTTGGACTTGCTTACAATGCTTAGAAGAGAGAGGAAAATGAAAGGGTTTTTTTACCCAATCAAAAGGAGGGTCCTTGGTGTGTGTTGTGACTGAAAATGGGCAGCATAACCCCTTGACCTGGCGAGAACCTACAAAAACCAGCAAGCTATTGCTTGCTGGAAATGCTGCAACACACACAAAAAAGTCAAGAAAATTTTTGTTTTTCAACAGAAATTTTCTGCATACAAATTTCAGAAAATTTTTATAATAAAATGACCTATCTAAGAGTGTTAGAAACCAAAATCTGAATATGATTATGACAAAAAATGAAATGGGAAAAGCTAAGAAGTTTTAGTGAGCTATGAGGGCAACTTCTTGCTTGAAGCTATCCCAACAAAGCCCTTGAAACAATCTGCAAACTTTGAAACACAATGTGAGACAAGAGTAGACATGAGTTGCATAAACAAATAACATAAACTAGTTTATATCATTAGCTATCCAACACATTTAGGTTAGCAACTACACTATTGCTAAATCTATCTAAGAAAACTAATTTACTCAAGAGATCTACTCAATATTCCACAAAATAAACAAAGGAACTGTAATGTCTCCACTTTGGGACATCATCACATTGCAGAGGTTTATGATGACCAGAGTAGCCAGATGGATGGTATAACAAGTACAGGGATTATTGAGAGGCATTTTGGGGTCCGGCTTGCATTGCTCATCCCATTTCATCATTATGATCCATTCCGCACAGGTTGGCCTTGGTTTCATTGCATTTCGACGATTTCCATGATTTTGAGTATTTTGAGCTATAAGTTAATTAAATTCACTGAAGAGGTCATTTTGGGCACATTACTTGGAGGAACCTCTCAGTGTAATAGCTCATTGGAATCGGGAGGAGCAATACTACAGGATGGGATGGTGAGAAGTGACTTTCAGTGGCCAGGGAAGCTACAAGGAGAGATAAGGCGTTTTTCAGAGGTAAAAAGGTTAATTAATTAATTAAAGTGATTTAATTAATTAATTAAATATTAATAAAATGAAAGTCACTTTGGAGGAAGAAGGTGAGCAGAAAGTATAAAGGAAAGGCAAGGGCCTCTATTCATTCATTCAGGTATGTCAATCATTTTGATATCTGGCTTCTAGCTAGAGGGCCCATCTCTTGGGGGTTTTGAGGGTTTTGACATAACAAACCCTAGAGGACGATTCGGTGGTGAAAGATTCCACCTAGCTTGTCCCAAGCTTGGTCTCGGAGATGCAAAACTCTCCCACACCATTCTAGTTCCAAATATACTCAGTTGAAGGAGGATCCTACATCAGTTGCAGGTGCAGAGAAGGAGGGTGCACCAATTGGGGTTTCCAGCAAGAGGGGCGCACCATCCATTGAGGGAGGATTCGATCTAGTTGAGGAGAAGAGGTTTTGGGAATTCCAGGTATTGGGTTTCCTTTGCAGGTTTCATAGCATTATTCTTGGTGGATTCCAGAGGTATTTTGGTGGTGGATTCATTTGTATTGAGAGTGGGACGATTTCCCAAGAGGAGGGCGCACCACACTTTGGAGGGTTGCTAGATCCATGGGCCTAGCAAGTATTTTGACTAGTTGAGCACTTGGGTTTTCATTGTCGTGCCCTGATCTATCATTCTAGTGGATTGGTGGAGCTGTTGGAGGTCTCTAGGAGGGAGGCCGAGTTATCTAGGGTTTCAGGCATCTAGGGGGGCGCACCATTCTTTGGAGGAGATTCAAATCCATAGGTTTGAAGAGGGATCTTGGAGATTTGAGAACCTGGGTTGTTCTTGTAGTGACCCGATATACTATTCCACTCATTTTGGATCCATTTGGAGGCTTCCTTCAGTTGGGCCGAATTATTGAGGAGCTTCAGCATTTCAGCAGGGCGTGGCATCTTCAAGCTTGAGGGTTTAGCATTCCTTACAACCAAGATCTACTCTTGCATTGGTCTTCAGTGAGTATTCGGACTTGGGAGGCTTGTGGCATCTTCTATTGGAGCATTTTGTAGCAGCTCCTATCTTCTATTGTCTTTATTGGAGCCATCTGATGTGCATTCTAGATTGGCATCTCATTGTATCAGGTTCTTGCTATTTGCTATGAAATAAAGATCAAATCTGCAGTGTTTTCGTTTGTCTATCATCTTATTGATCTTGCATATGGTTGAGGTATGTTACATTGCTTATCTTCTTGTTGCTGCATGTTATCCCCAATTTCTAGGGATAACTAAGAGATCATGTCTCGAGGCCCACAGGTCCTAGAAATGGAGTACCGAGAGAAGGATTGACCTGAGCATGGCCCTGGAGGGCCCATTCTTTTCTTCTTTCGTTAGATTCGTCTTGTCAGCAGCAGCAACATCCATCACCATCAGCTTGGTCTTGTATCAGAGAAGGCTCTTGCTCCATGAAGTAATCGGTCCAGGTATCATGGTATTTATCACTTTTGATCATTATAAC